>JAQGAF010005631.1:0-11696 GCA_034687865.1 Kryphioiulus occultus | reverse complement strand
TTCAATTTCGTTTTCGCCAAAATTCATCATTTTTAATGGGCTTTCATTTAAGATATCACAAGGTATGGGTTGCCATTCAAAATCTTGAAGTTGGGGTCAATAGGGGTCAAGGTGTGGGTCACTGTTATTTGCGAATGTTTTACAAATGGTTCCCCCTACGGTTGATAAACATTCCCCCAAACATGATTTCTCTATTCTCTATCAATCAAGGCGAAAATGTTTTAAAAAAAAACACCCAGTGTATAGATATTGTTATTTCTTTTTACAAAATTGTTAGCTAATCCCATCAATTGTAATCAGATCTGCAATTTCTAAACATGCCGCCATATGGCATTTATATGGGTCAAATCTGTGTCAAAAATGTGCCAATCTTTAAAAAGTGCTTCTTGGAATGGTCTGGAAATTTTGCAAAAAATGTCTGGAAAACCTGGAAATGTCAGGGAAATTTGGATTCAAGCATCGTCTAGTCGCCCTGAATATTTCTTGTAATTTTTCATAAGTTTTGCCTACAGCATTCCCTTAATTATTAATATTATTTTTTTACAAAATTTTTTACAAAGTGGGTTCGTGATTAAATGTCAAATCTGGAAAATGTGTTTCTTGAAATTGTATGGAAATTTACCAAAAAGTGTCTGGAAAACTGGGAAAGTCAGGGCGATTTGGTCAGTTATCTTGGCCTGTATTTATTTAAAATTTTGACGAATTTACAGAGGATTTGTTCCTTATTCTTTTGCCAGGCTGAGCGTTTGGACATCGAAGAAAAGTATTCAAGTCTGCAAGAAGAGGCTGCGGGAAAAACTAAGAAATTGAAAAAGTTGTGGGCGATGCTAGTCAATGCAAAATCGGACCTCGGCGATCTTCAGCAGGAGCACCAGAGAGAAATGGAAGGACTGCTGGAGAATGTGAGACAGCTGAGCAGGGAGCTACGGTTACAAATGCTAGTCATTGACAGCTTCATTCCTTTGGAGTATCAGGTCAGGATGGGAAATCAATGTTTGATCAAACTTACAGGCTGTAAAGTGATTCCTATATTTCCTACATTTTTGAGGTAGTCCTATATTTTTTAGGAAAAACTAATGTATTCCTATACTTTACTGCAAACTGCTGTGGCAAAGAAATATATTGTAGATACTGACTAAAATTCATCATCTGAGATCTGGTTTTTCTAAAAATTCACCTAAATTCACCTAAAAAAAGAATCTTAATGCTCTTAAATGTTAGTATTTATGCACATTCAATTTTTTTTGGAAATGAAATATGAAATGTCTTTAAAAATGCATTATGGCTAAAGGTTTTTTTAATGTTAATTTTTTTTTTAATCTTAAATGTTAATATTTACATTAGTTTTTCTAGTTTTGTATAAAATTTGCCTGCGGCGTTCTCGATAGGCCTGTTGTAGATGGGTTGAAAAATTATGCCATTCTAAAATTACGTTGGTTGTGTTCCAAAGTTTTAGTTCATGACAATTTTAATTTGCATGTGAAATAGTGTTAAAAATTACACACCAATTTGCCAATTGGTCAAGTAGGAAATATTGAAAAGAAATTCCTCTATTTTTTTTCCTTTAACCTATATTCTTCCTAAATTTTTTTACATATTTCCTATATTATTCGACCTCCATACAGCTTTACAGCTTGAACTTTTCAAGTACACCGAAAAAATGTTTGTAATTAAACTTGTGCATTGATTTAGGACATGATCGAACGGCATGTCCATTGGAACGAAGACATTGGGGAGTGGCAATTGAAATGTGTAGCCTACACGGGAAACAACATGAGGAAACAGTCATTGACCAAAGATAAATATAAGGCGAATGAGGTGATTACAAATCATTGCTTGTTAGAAGCTGAAAAAATTCTATTATGCAGGGTGTTTACTGGTCATGGAAAAGTCATTAAAATTGCATCAGGGTCACGGAATTTTTGCCTTTGATTGATTCATAAAATAAAAATTTGGGTTAAAATTCATCACATAATCATGCAGGGTTCCCACTTTCTGGAAAGTCAGGGAATGTCAGGGAAATGAAAAAGTCTCGGGGAATTCGTCAAATTCGTGAAAATGCCAGGGGAATTGAGATAGTTTACTATTTTTAATAAAAATTTTATGAATAACATTTTTTTAAGTTGCCACTGCATTTCCTTAATTAGTATTTTTTTAAATTTTGTTTTTAAACATGTTGCCTTTCGCGATCCTAAATTATTACTATTGCTACACAAATTTTTGTAAGGCAACAAATAGACTAAAACCTATCATTTATGGCCTAGGTTTTTTTAAAAAAAAATTCGCCTACAGCGTTTCTTGTAGTATTCATATTTCATAAAATTTCTGAAGTCCGCAGAAAGACAGTACTGTATTATTCAAATTCGTGTATTTTTCACAAAAATTGTCCGTTTAATTTACTTCACTATTAAGTTCGCTACTAATTATACAAATTTATTACTTGTGATCTAAATCTCCGAAAATTTTGCTAAACTTCGATTCACGGCTTGAAAATTAATACATGTGCTATTTATGTGGCTTAATATTGTGTGAAATTCCCTGCAAAATGTCATGGAAGTTGTTGAAAAGTTGTCAGGGAAATCGATTTGAGAATTTGAGTGGGAACCCTGTCATGTCATCACTGTGGTAGAGGGTGTTTCTGAAAATCAGTATTTATTGATAACATAAACCTTGAATGGCTCTATATTCTAATACTCGAGGAACATTTATGAAGTCATGGAAAAGTCATGGAATTTGCAATACCAAACCCAGTAGACACCCTGTTATGATCTCTGTGGAATTATAAAAAGCACAAGGGCATCGTAAAATTAAATCATTAAGTTATTGTACTTGTCTGTCCCCAGTACTTGGAACCTGATTTATCAACGGTGTATCTAGCTTACACCGCCGAAGGGGCCCAAAACGCTCTGAGACCAAAAACGTCACGGGCCAAGTCGGGTCGACCAAAAACCGCTATTGGAAAAGCAAAATCAGCAAAAAAGTGAGTACGATTAATGCTCAGTTTAAAGGTAAATGATGTAATAACAGTAAGGGCATAACAGTTGTTTTCTTAGGCGCACCAATCCACAAGGTGAAGTCATGTCCCAGTCTATGATTTAGATGCTTTTTTCTGCCTGATGTTTATCTCAACACACCTAGTCGCTTGCTGCGTTCGCCTCAAGAGTTGCATTGTTTCTTCTAATATTCCAGATTATGCTTGTTATGAATGAGGTATTTATTATCATAATTTATTTATTATTAAATTTGCACCTTTGCCAATGTTTTATTACTGAAATTGAGGAGTTCCGTGAATGCACAGCTATTAAATAAGTTGTTGTCGTTTAAAAAGGTGATTCAACAGTTTTATTAGGTACATGGTATAGAACTGGGTTATGAAATTGTGAACGGAAACTTGTGAAAGAAAACGGGAAAACTTCAGAACTGCTTTCCATCCCTTGCAGGGTTCATACCGTCAGGGCAAGTCAGGGAAATCAAATGTGGTTAGGGAAATGTGAACATTTTGCCCAAAAAGTCAGGCAAAACTTTCAAAATATTTTTAATTTCAATTTTGTGACTGGAAATTTTTCATTTTCAATTCATTTTTGTGAAAAACATCCTATAAATTACTACCATTCGTAATTTCCCATAGTTTTTCAAAAATTTCGCCTACAGCGTCCCCTTTTAAAAAAACAGGCAAAAATCCATCGTAGAAATATGCTCAAATTGATGGACAGATTCATGGGTTGTTCAAGTAAACAATTTGTAAAGTGTTCCTATATTTTACTGCAAATTGCCGTGGCAAAAAAAATATTCTCTAGAATGTCTTCAAAATTGCATTAGGGCTACATTTTTTACAAATTGCGCCTACAGCATTATCTTAAATGTTAATTTGCAGGCATTGTTCTCATGTTAATATTAACACCCATATAATTTTTTTAGAATTTTTTTGTCTACTGTGAATGAAAATGCGAATTTATTTAAAAAATATTATATTAAAATTGTGAAACAAATCAGATATATGCATGTGAAAAAACTTAAAAATCTTAGATACATATACTTGAATGGGTAAAGTGTGGAAAATAGTTAATTTTACTTACATGTGATATTTTTTATTGGATAAGTCAGGGAAATTGAGTGGCAAATTTTGGTATGAACCCTGTAAATTAGTAGGTGGCATATGTCATTTGCTAATAGTAAAACGTTTCTGTCAGAAGCACAACCTCGGCATGTTGCATTTCGAAGCAAAGATGCTAACACAAACTAATTTGGGTTGATGGACTACACCCCCCTACCACATGGTGTTAAATTACTGACAGTAGGGTACTGAATTGAATTAAATTGAAAAATGCATTATCCCAGGATAAAATGTCCTGTATTATATTCAAATATACCGCCTTTGTAACAACTTCTCTACTTGACCCCGGTGTCACTCGCGATGCTTGGTTTTTTTTGGAATTTTTTGGAAGTGCAGCTTGCTGATGAAGGCAAAAGAATTGGCAAAGGCCACTGTTTTTGGTTTCAATAGATCAAGGCCACAGTGACATGTAGTGCATCATCACATGACTCGTTCCCGTTTTTAATTCTTCTTTATTTCACCGACATATGCCAAGGTTGGATTTGTTTTCAGGTATTGCTCACAGGAAGAGACCCAGAGGGAGGAAAGGAAAAGCCTCGAATCTGCAAAAAATAAATACCAAAACACTCAATGAATGTGGCGCGAGCGAGGAATTGGTTTCGTAAATGCTTGCACCACCCAGGTGCCGATAGCAGGCGAGATGCCAGATGCTGATTTTGCCTTTTAAAGCAAGATGAATCTTTCTCAATACCCCTTTGCTATTCCTATTCTGGGAATGCTCAATGAGGGCTCTTTATTTTTCTACCCTGCCATAATGTTGTTATTACTTTTTGCCAGCTCCATGGCATTTTGCTTTTTGATTTAGTGACGCCAAGAAGGTTGTGTTGCTCATAGAAGGTCGTCTGATTTTCTAAATGCGTTAATTTGTGATGGTGCCATCGTCAATTACAATGGGACGTGGTCACGTGGAGTGCCTGAAGTGTCTGTGACGGAATTTTTTTTACCATTCTTCAAGTTGCTTTACAGATGCCAGAGCACGGAATCTGTAGTGTGCAGTGAAACCTCTCTGTGGGACGCTTATGGTGCATTCTGAAAGTGTCCCAGTTAGAGAGTTTACCAAGTTGTTGACAAATATGAGATTGTACAGTGTACACTAAATAGCGTATCTCTCCATGATGGTGGGAAATGCATGTTGACTACTGAAAAAGCGATTTAGTCAACATGAGCTACTCATCACACTCGGTCGTTGTGTGATCTCAAGAAAGGTGGGAGAATAATATTTAAAGAAACGAGCTGAAGTCTATCGTAGAAATACATATATGGTTATATTGACGGACAATTTCTTGGGTTTGTCAAGGAAACAGTTTGTCAAGTGTTCCTATATTTTACTGCAAATTGCCATGGCAAAGAAAAATATAGCAGGTACTGTCTAAAATCAGACTCTAAGATCTGATTTTTCTAAAGATTTCGCTTGCTTATATTAAATGTGTTATTTCTGGTCTAGTTTTTTTTTAACAAAAAAGGGCCTGCAGTATTCTCTTGAATATTAATATTTCAAAGAATGTCTTCAAAATTTCATTAGGACTACACTTTTTTTACAAACTTCGCCTTCGGCGTTCTCTTAAATGTTAATTTGCAGGCATGTTAATATTAACACCCATATACTTGTTTTCAGAATTATTTTTGGTCTTGTTTTTGTAAAAATTTTACCTATGGCGTTCTCAGTTCTAAAATATACACAGGATCGCAGCAAATGAAAATGCGAAACAAATAAGATATATGCATGTGAAAAAAAAATTTAAAAATATTAGATACATACACTTGAATGGGCAAAATGTGGAAAATATAAGTTAATTTTTACTTACATGTGATAATTTTTATTTGTTAAGTTGCAAATTTTGGTATGAACCCGGTAGAGGCTTAACTATGGCCCAATGGATGCAGGGCCCAGCTTCTAGGCAGGGATCCATCCCCTGGGAGATGGAGGTCCAAGACTAGTCAGCCCCCCACCCTTTGGAGAACCCACATGTGTATCCATGCCCCCTATAAACATGTTTCAGTGGGCTTATGGTTTGTCAATTTGGCACAAAATCGACCCACTAAAGAGGGTTTTCATCGTTGGCACTACATGAGACATTGTTCCACTTTCGAGTTATGGGATGGCACACTTACAGGGGTTACCGCTAATGTTAACTCTATGGCACATGTTTGGTGCAAAAGAAAAAGTTACACGTGATGGGGCGGCACACTTATAGAGGTAGATGTCCCACAATAGGACACTATAAATCTTTAAAAACGTGCATGTTGAGGAGCGTCTTTGTTAATTAATAAATAAAGATGCTGCATATTAATTTGCAACTTCATGTACATGTTAGATTAAGAGTGTTTCTTGGAAGCATAGTCACATGACGTGGAAAAGTGCAGTAGTGCAGTTTTACCAGTGTGTACATGTATTTGAAAATTCTGCAATTTCATTTTCACAATTAAACAAAATACTGTAACTGCAGTTTATGTTCGTAAGTGAAACAGTTACATGTACCCGAGTAGGCGTAATTGCATACTAATCAAAAAAATCTTGTCTGTACGTATTTAATTTTTTAATAAGTTATTATAAGTCGAATATTTTCCATCATCTGGAATGTATCGTTTACTATGATGGAAATTAATGGAAGATGTACATGATGGAAGTTAAATTTAGTAGTTATAATAATTTAATAAAGCATTAAATATGGACCAAAGTTTTGCATGGTTGCCATAGTTAATTGCAGTTATATTTCAGAACTGCACTGCAACTTTTCTGCAGCTTCCGGCACTAAAGCTAAAGCATTGAGTAGAAAATTGCAACTTTTCTTAGGTCAGGGTCTAGTAGTGCACCCAGCACATGATCATATTACAATTCATATAATTGGGAAATACTCTGCCTATAATACATATGGGTATATGTTATCAACCAGGTTCCCATAACCCTTGAGGTACACATTTCACTCCTCACCCTCATATTAAAAATCATTAGTAATTACGATCATGAAGACAAAAAACTAACGAAAATCAGTTATAAGTAAGAGGTGTGGCATAAAAGTGACGAGACTGGTTGTAGTAGCCTTCTCAAGAACCAGTTTCAACTCCTTGCCAACACTAGGGGCCTGTACAGAGCATGTTGTCCAAACATGTCTTGTTACAATGTGTCATGAAAATGGAGCATTGAGAAAATTCAACCGAAATTTTTAAAAAGGTGAAACGAGTTTAACGAGCATATGGAGAGTGTTTTTTAGTCCATTGCCCTATTTCATAAAACTTTGAGGAGTGAAGAGTTGTGGATGAGGAGTGAAGTGTGAGTAGGGAATAATTGATTATAGTTCTGTTTCACAAACATATCATCCCCAATCCACAAAAATATGTTAGAATTGAAGAATTTAGGCTTAATCCTATTTCACAAGCTTTGATGAGTTTGAGGAAGTGATGAATCTAAGAGACAGCTGTGAGAATTTGAGGATTTCATGTGAATGAAATCCAAATCCATGATGAATTTGAGGGTAGAAACCCGAGTTGTTCCATAAAAAAATGCGTGAGGTGTACAGATGAATGAAACCTCAAACTCCTCATGATTATTCTGGGGATGATTTAAAAATCCTCAGTACAGATGAGACATTTAGAATTCAATGATATAATGTTGGTATGTTACGTATGATGTACGTATGAGAGGTAAATACCATAATTGTAAATCCCAGTAACACATTTTGCATGGTTTTATCCTATAGTAACATGCAAACCCAATCAGCCATGCAAAACGTATTGTGCACCTCTTCACACATTTGGCTCATCGACTACTCAATAAGTCCGGGCTGAACCTGTCATACTCTCAAATCCTCGCTAAACTCATGACTCAATCATCCAATCCTCACACATTTTTGAGGATTGAGGATGAAATGTTTATAAAACAGAATTATAATCAATTCTTCACTACTCGCACTTTACTCCTCGTGGTTAGGATTATTGGCAGACGACAACACCACAATCTGCAACTCCTCACTCCTCAAAACTTTAATTAAATAGGACCCTAACTAGGTTTCCACCCTTAAATTCCTCAAGTCTTGATTCTTCACTCCCAAGCTCCTCATATACATTTATGACACGTGGCATCCTCAATACGTCACAGCTACCCCTCACATTCATTCTCCTTCACGCACCTCAAGTTTCATGAAATTTTTTTTATAAATAATGATTCCGGAAAAATATTGAATACCCCTCGTATTTATTCAATGTGACATTTTGTATTTGATAAGTCGGGAAAATTAAACAGATCTGACCAGAGAAAGTCAGGAAAATTAAGTAGCAAATTTGTGTCTGAACCATGGAGTATACTTTATGGGAATGCTGGTTCATTGTGAGGCATTCCCTCAATATTTCTGATCGTTTGTATGCATTTAGGTCTGAACACGATCAACTTGTTCAGAAACTTCAGACTTTGGAAAAGAAAATTATCGTTGGCGAGAAATTTTTTTGGAAAAAGCGGACAGCAGTCTCTTACTTATTAATATTATTATTTCTTCATATAAAATTGTGAGCTAAGCTTAATTCCATTATATCGTGATCAGATCTATAATTTGTAACATTTTCGCCATATGGAATATTGGCTTGGATCAAATCTGTAAAAATTGTTTCTTGAAATTGTCTGGAAATTTTCCAAAAAGTGTCTGGAAAATTTCCAAAAAGTGTCTGGAAAACCTGGAAAAGTCTTTGAAGATTTGCCTAATCATCCTGACAGAAAAATACAAAACAATTACATGTGACATTTTTTGATAAGTCAGGGAAATTAATCAGATTTTGGACAGGGACAGTCACAGAAATTGAGTTGCAAAGATTGGTATGAAGTCGAAATTGTCACCAGGAATGATAAAATTTATTTACGGCAGTTGTTCAAGTGGAAAAAAATGAAATAGGCACGACGCTAACTACATGTATATTAAACCTTAGGCGGAGCCAGCTACATGTACATGTATACTGTAGGTTATTAATATACAGTATGACCAGGCCCAGGTACAAACCACAACTTGGTGTTTCACCCCAGCATTCTTTTTAATTTTTTGTCCGCGTTTTTCATTGCCTCATGGCGTCACTACCGGCTGAATCCTTCTTAAAAGTAGAATTTAAGTAGGTGAAGAAGCGGAGGAGAAAGTTTATAATTAGACATGGGAAGAGCTGCTCGTTTCTATTTTCAAGATCTGTTTGACGCCAGCATCTCCGTGTACGTCTACTTTTTTTTCTTTTTTTGTTATGAGGGTGAGACGGAGTTAAATAGCAAACGTTCAACCATAGTTACACAATAGTGAGAACGCGAGTGAAAGCATTTCGAATACTGACTTCCCTTTTAATTATGCTAATTTAGAGTGAACATGCGCCTTTCGTGATCAAGCTCATTTCGAAAAACTGATAAGTTTATACTGTGGCTAAGAAGAAAATCTTTTTGGACAATTTATTTGAAGTATGGAACTACCGGCTTACCGTTCTATGCGCTCCGGAAGAGGATTCAGTATAGGAAGTGAGGTAAGGGAAAATAGTACGATTTGAGAGCGTGCTTGAATATGAGTTCCAAACTCGAGAAACGGTACGAGGGCTATATACTGTAATATGCAAATTTTGGTATTGGGTAAGGTCATTTGCTTTTGATGAACAGTCGAATTTCGGGTTAAAGCCAATTTCTGGCTTTTGTTATGAACTATCGCTGTTTTTCAGATAACTAATTTGAACCTAGTTCTGATTTCGATTAGAATCGGTTAATTGATTAAATGCGTCATAGGTGGCGCTGGCACCGTCAGACCACGTTAAATGAGCAGTGCAATTGTAAAAGTTGGTATGTGAAAAAAATGGTTGGGTTAAGATCGCTAATAACTTGAAAACTATTATTATTTCGGTTGAATTATTTTTGTGCCTTAAACCTACGCTTATGCAGATTTTGTGTGCGCAACATGAGACAAGAACACACTTTTTTCAAAACGTGAACTTATACACTGTAGCTGGTACGTCGTGTGCCAAGCATTATACGTTAATCCACACTCGATCGGGTGTGAAATAACTTAAAAACGCTTAAAACTTTTGGTTGTTCGGTTTAATTCTTTTTGGGCCTTATGCTCAAGACATACATGTAACATGTACCAAAGAAAAAAAGCAATAATTAAAAAACATGGTTACGTAGAGGGCGACATCTACTTTAATATGAGAAATATGCAGATGTAAACTGGTTTTCCATTACCGAGTAGGAAACACACAGCCATTGCCCAGTTTATAAAACTAAATGTGAGCTGTACTTATAGCTAGTATGATCGAGTGTGGATTAACTTACATGTATTGTATAATGGTTGTGAAGTTGTGAAATAAATGTGTTCTTGTCTATGTTGCGCAGACAAAATATACATAAGTATGGGTTTAAGGCACAAAAAGATTTCAACCCAAATAAAGATTAGTTTTTGATTTATTAGCGATCATAACTGAACCATTATTTTTTTTTCTTCACATACCAGCTTTTGCAACTACTACACTCATAAAATAGTTGCTTTACATCAAATTACATGTAAACCAGAAGGGCTTGCTTTACTTGTAGATAAGAGCTCGAGATTTACAAGTGGTGCCATTAATATTATACGGTAAAAGCTGTCTAATCCTCAAGACACACCAATAAAAAATGGGATAATTATCAATCCTGATTACGCAGAGGGCGACATCTATAAATATGAGAAATATGCATCTGTAATCTGGTTTTCCAATACCGAGTGGGAAACACATAGCCATTACCCAGTTACTAAAACTAGATTTTAATTCGGTGTCTTGAGTATAAAGTAATCCAAATATCCAGCGTGGGGGTAAAAAAGATCAAACTTTAAAAGTGATTGTCTATAAATGCATATGGTGAACAGACAGACTGCTTTGACGGTTTCTGGTGTGGACTGTGGGAGCATGTAATTTCAACACTATATGAACACTACTGTGTTTCTTAAACTAAATATTACCGAGTGGAAAACGCAAAGCAACACGCCATCGCGGTTTTCGCCATTTTCTAGTTTGTAAAACTTGGTTTTAGTTTAGTATGCCCTCAGTATTAGGGAACATTACTATAGCAAATCGACATTACTACAGGTTCAAGCATCGTACAACATTGAAGCTAAATTAAGAAAATAGAAATGAGCACTTAGGGAGAAATATTCGGATTATTAGAAGTCTGTACACAGATATTAATTGTACTACATGTATGTATCATTTATAATATTTGTATTGAAAACGCTACATTGAATTGACGCGTGATAGGCAGGGATAGGCAAGCAAAATGCCACTTTTTGCTGATAAGTCAGGGAAATTTCTTATGAATGGCACGTGATTATTAATTTTGCGAAGAAGTTAACAAGGCAGTTTTCAAATATTTCGCCACAGACCACCACATAGATATATATACAAGTCAGGATATTTTAGTTATTAGGTTGAAGGGAAATGATTGTTTCTTTTGGCTTAAATTCATCATTTCTGATCTAGTTTTTTAAAAAAAATTCGCCTATGGCGCCGCGGCGTATCTAAGCTATTAGAGAGTTTCAGCTCCACGTTAAACGTGAACGTGACGAAAACGTGTGACGTCACGTGTAGCATTGCAAATCAA
>JAQGAF010005630.1:0-11700 GCA_034687865.1 Kryphioiulus occultus | reverse complement strand
CAGCGGGTAGCTTGACCTTATTCTGTAGCGGGTTCACCATGACATCATGGCTACCCTAAAGTCATCACGTGACTTGCTGCCTTTCCATTGGTTGAAAGAATAGGGCCATTTGACGCATGTGACCTACGACCCTTCTATTGGCTGAAGGTAAGGACCAATGAGACTCATTGTGAAAGAGGTGCCCTTACTGCACACATGTCTGCAGCTCAGTCTGTAGCTGCCTATGGAAGATGCAGGTTGTCTGTACTGGTGAAGGTTAGTTTTTCAGTTTTGCTTAAAATCCTTAAAAATCTCAAATTCTCTCTTTAGAAAAACACAATATTCCTTTAAAAAACAACCATATTCTTTTTTAAATATGTGTTTGCATGTGTTTTCTTTTGTTTGTGTGTGTGTGTGTGTTTTGTATGTTTGCTTCTGTTTTTTATACTGCATGTCTATTTCATTTCCATTTTTTACATGTCTGTATGCTATTTGTTCCATGTCTGTATATCTGCCTTTATAACTGTACTCTTAAAAACTCTGTTTGTGTTGTTCTTTTTGTTTATTAATGCACCATGCATACGGCGCCACGTGTGCGTACCCATGCACACCATACACCATGGGCATGCGGCCATTCGCCAGGCACACGTCAGCTACGCTTTACGCAATGCGCCAATCACGTTATTTTTATTTCCCCCTCCCATTGTTGTTTTTCCCCTCTGTTTTCGCCCGTCTAGCTGCACATTTTGCACTAATAGTTACGCGCCATGTGATCGTGTGCACACCATGCGGTCGTAAGCAAAGCGCACGTGAGCGTACGCCATACAATTTAGCCATAAGCCATACTGTTTTTATTGTTATGGGTTTCCAAATCATTAAAATTAATTAACACTTCCGTTTTCATATTCATATTTTTATTTTCCGTTTTCAGCCCTTTCCCTCGATTATTTCCCACAGCCGTGCCGTTTTCCCGCACTTTTTATTTCGTGAGACAAGAGAGCTGCCTGTTGCGTCACCATACGGCAGATTTTTTCCCGCGCGTTTTACACAGGGCGCGCGCGCGTGGCGCCCCCTGGTGGAACCCACCAGGCTTACGTGACTAACTACTTATAGAGGACTATTGTCAAAGTTGACCCTTTGCCAGAGACGTAAAGGTTATCGACAATGCAATCCACCTCTACAACCACTTGATCCAATTCGTGGCAAATTTGATAGAATTAGCATGGACATTATGGGACCACTACCAGTAAGCTTAACTGGCAAAAAGAGTAAGGATATTTGCCATATCCAATGTGGTTGACTATTTGCGTTGATATAATCACTTGAATGTTATTTGTGTTTTTGAATTTTGGCACCTGAAACAAGCCAATTGCATAAAGCGCCATTGCCGTAAAGTAATTTCTGTTACACATTATATATGTACATTTCCTGTATGTTTGAATTTTATCTTTCTGGTTATAATTCACCTTGCATACTTTTCTAGATACATGTATTATGTAAGCACTTCCCAAATTCTATGTTTTGTAAAGCAAGCGCCATATTGTTTATGCGTTACCATGGCAACCGAATTTTGCATTTGAGTATACTGACGACTCTATAGAGATGTTCACCGTAATTCCAAACGTCAGAATTGTCTGAAAACTTATAAAACTTAATGTATTGTATGTAGTGATTATGTATATGTATTTTCAGTCAATTCGGTTGCTCCAATCTCTCTTTATTGGCATTTTAATACAAGGCGCCATAATGGTCTTTCGAATTTTTCCCGTCCCGTATACAGCGCCATCCAGTGGAGGTTTTTGACAACTTACCTTCAAAATCTGCCAAGTCATTGGAGGCGGGTCTCCCAACTGAGGGAAAGAGGGAGGCCATTGGACGAAAGGACCCCACCTGACATCAAACTCTCCCCCTGCCAAGCAGGAAACTGATACCCTTTTCTTTTTTGTCTTTTCTCTTCCCCTGCATAGCCCACAGGAGGAGGTCATGCTGAGTTTTTCTCAAAAAAGAGAACAACATTTTTTATGTAAATGTAAGGGCAGTTTGCCCAGTTTTGTAAAACTTTGTTTCTTCTCATTTTTAAATAAATTCATTGTAATGTTCAAACTACTTTGACATTTATTTTAATCATTGGGATAACTAATGATTGGGATGGGCAATCCAAGCGGATTGCTGAAGATTTCGTCGATCCTTGCTGGATAAGAAATTGACATACTTAACCGAGAGGAAACGGAAGATTGTCTGCAAGTGATGACCAGGAGAAAATTCTGGAGAATTTTCCCCAACGACCAGCAGTAACCACTGGATTGAAAAACCCCTGGTATTTATTCATCTTTGATATACCAACACTGCCGATGTGTTTGGGCTGGACTTTGCCGGGAAGTCTACTGGGTTTTTCACCACAAGAAAAAGGTCCGTAAATTAGTGGTAAACAACACCATTTTTCACGCGCTCCAGTTTACCCAACAAAAAGTATATACTTGTTGTCATTGACCGTTTGACTCGCTATGTGGAGGCATTTGCTTTGGAGGATCAGAAAACTGAAACAATTGCTAAAGTATTGACTGATCGTGGAACAAACTTTGTATCCAATTTAATGGTAGAAGTGTTTAAATTATTGCACATCAAACAGGTTCAAATGACATCTTACTATCCACAAGCAAATGGTGCCACTGAGTGATTTAATCAGACATTGGCAAATTTATTATCACATTATGTACAAGAAAGTCAACGAGATTGGGATCAATGGATTCCCTGTGTGGTTTGTGCTTACAAGACATCCCCACACACAAGCACTAAAGAAACCCCTTATTTTTTAATGTTTGGCCCATAATATAGAATGCCAATGGAGGACATTATGACCCCAGGAAGAATTCCTTACAACATCGATGAGAAATATCATGAAGAGATCAGAATCAGAATGAGATTAGCTAATGAAGAGGCTCAAAACCAATTACAAAAGTTTTGAACTAATGAAAAGGCAATATGATAAGGGAACACGATTACCCTCATTTGCCAAAGGAGATATAGTTTACCTTAAAGTAGGCCAAACAAAACCTGGAGTGGGAAAGAAATTAGCTCCACGATGGGATGGCCCTTACAAGGTGCTAAAGCAAACTGGTCGTCCATTATGAAATTCAAATGAGAAAGGGTAAACCAAAACGAGTATATGCTGGAAGGTTAAAAAAAGGCGCTGTGAGAGACATGGCATGCGCAAATACAGAAAATAATGTATGCGAAACTCATCAAATGGAATTAGTTCATGAACCTGATGGTTACCGGAAGGTGACCAGAGTTATCTGGTATGATCCACATCATCACCTGAGCACCTATGTGCGAAAACTGACCCGTGGCGGAGATAGCAACAGCTGGTGCTTGGCAGGAGCAATGACCGCTCGAGACGGATCAGATAACAATATTCGTTTTGATCCCATCCGCCAATTTCACATGGAAACTTTGTTTTCAAAAATTATTAGTTTTCGTGGTTTTCCCAGAATGGGGGGGGGCGTTTCTGCCTTAATACTCTCCATTGACATGCGTGAGCCCGGCTGTATAAACAAACGCCGAGGCGTAACCCGAGATGGCCCTCTAAAAAAACGGCATCTTCGGCATGTCCAATTCATGTCGCACATCTCGCACCCTTTTATTACCCTAGGGTCCGGAGTTGACGTCATCACCTGTAGACCGCTGATGCTAGCGAGCGTGTAAATAAGATTACGCTCGGGACCCTCGTCAAACATATGAACGGGATCCGAGTTTGAACAGTGGCAAAGGTGCTGACATTCACCTTGTTTGCCTGGGTGTTTTTCCCACATTGCTTCGGGCAAGACCACATGGTCACATTAGGATGCCCACAAACATAACATTTAAGATGGCCGTTTTTCCTACCGCATGCCCAATGATAAATTGGCTCCCTTTAGAGACTTTTGGGTGGCATTTGTCAATAACTGTAAGAATTGTTACATTCCTTCAGAGCACATGACGATCGATGAACAGCTGGTTGCAATTAGGGGACGTTGTGGATTCCGGATGTACATCAAGTCGAAACCTGCCAAATATGGTATCAAGATCTGGGCCTGTGTTGATGCAAAATCTTGGTACTTGTGTAATGCTGAGATCTACCTTGGAAAGCAGGATAACAAGCGGGATGTTGGCCAGGCAACAAGAGTGGTAAAGAATCTCATCAAGCCTTACCTGAGATCTGGACGAAATATAACCATGGATAACTTCTTTACATCAGCAGTACTTGCAAAGGACAAGTTGAAGCAAGATATCACTATTGTCAGCACAATGCGAAAGAAGAAACCAGAAATTCCACCTTTTCTACTCCCCAACAAAGATCGTGCCGAGGAATCATCACGATTTGCTTTTACGCATAACATGACATTGGCATCCTATGTACCAAAGAAGGGAAAAGCCGTAATACTTCTATCCACAATGCACAGCGATGTTTCAATCGGGGATGATCGCCAAAAACCTGAAATCATTCTCTTCTATAATTCCACAAAGGGGGCCGTAGACATTGTTGATCAGATGGTAGGAAACTACAGCAGTCGTAGAAAGTGTAAACGATGGCCAGTTGCAGTTTTCTTCAACATTGTCGATCTTGCAGCTATCAATGCATTTGTTATTTACCTTGCGCTTCATCCACAGTGGGAGGCAAAAGTCAGTCACAGAAGAAAAGTATTTCTATTACAACTTGGAAAGAATTGCTTATGCCACATATGTTGACCAGGTCCAAAAAGGACCACATTGCTAAGCAGGCCAGTGTCAAGAAAAGTATGGAGTTAGTTGGAGTCGCCATTACAGAAAAAAAACGTCCTGCATCGCCTACCTCAAGAGGTCGGTGCTTCAAATGTTCAAGAAAGAAGGATAATAAAGTGGATAGGCACTGCAACATGTGCAAGAACTACATTTGCAAGGAGCATTCAAAATTTCTGTGCACCGATTGCTTTGATGCCCTTGAATAACTTTGTTCATTATAACAGCGAATTTGTGTTTTTTTTAAAAAAAATTCAAACTTAAAAAATATTTTGATGTTTTCAAGTGTTCTATTGCATTTTTATTCATGTTAAATGTTACAGTTCATGTTCACATAAGAGTTATATGCTGTTTCAATTGAAAAAAATTCATAAATATGTGCTTAAATGTAAAAAAGCTGCATTTTTGTTGAAATTTTGCATTTAAAAATTTAATATAAAAAAACCAAACAACCTACATATCTAAAAACATCATATTTCATCTAGTTAGGGTCCCTTATATATAAAACCATTTTTTTGAGTTGATATTTGCACTGGGTATTTTTCACCCCCAGGCTGGTACTAGCGTTTCAAAATAGGGGTTGGCATCTGAGGGTTGACGTGCGGAGAGCAAGGGGGATCCGCACGGGACCTCGGTTTAAACTCTCATCCGAAAGAGCCGCCACACAGGGAAAATCGCCTACCCAAAATTTTCCCGCCGACCTCGGCCGGGATGCGAACCCGCAACTCTTGTAGAAGTAATGGTAATCCAAAAATATTTACATGCATATGTAATATATAAAAATAGATAAAATATTTGTATATTAACCTTGCAGGTGAGAGACCTGGTACATGGCTTTCCGGAATCCTGATTGAACACACCACAGTGCTTATCCGCGTCATAGATACGATCTAACATGGAATGAAAAGTGGTTAAGACAAACGAATGACCAAGAACCAAAATTCCTGTTTAAGATAATAGGGTAGGTAGATGTACCTTTACAAGGTAATAATTTGCGTTCTTTCGGAACTTTGCTTTTGCTTTTTTTTGGCTTTGGTTTACTCTCACTAGACTGGGATGCTGAGGAATTGGATAACAATGCACCAGTAGCATTGCCGATCGCCTTCTTGTGCAGAGATTGTGAAGGCGAGGACAAGGAGGGTGTTGCACTGTGACTCAAGGGGCTGCCCGAGGACGAAGGGCATAAGGGCGGAGCAAAGTGGTGATGATACTGCTGTCCATGTTGGGAGACAGCGCTAGGTGAGGAAGCTGATAAGTTCGGCGATGTTGGTGAAGAGGGAAAAAAGAGTGGTGGAGGCTGCTGGGGTGAAGGCAGTTCCCGCTTGTCCACCGGAATAGCTGCCGGTGAGGCTGCTGTTCCAGGGGGTCCCATGGTGGAGTTGGATTTCTTGGTCACTAAGCTGGGGGACATGCGCTCCACCCTGACTACAGGTGTGCTAATCGGCTGGGGCTTTTTTGGCGCCGCCAAGTGAGTGGTCTTTGAGTCCAAACGGCAGTGTCCTCCACCGCCCTTGTTGTGGTGAAGCTGGTTGGCATTGTGTTTCGGGGAGCAAGACGAGGGCTTGTTGGCATGACCCAGTTGGCCCAGCTGTGGGGAATGATGGTGAGGATCTCTACCCGAGGTCTTTGCTGGTGCATGGGAATGCTGGGAACTGCTGCTATTGCTGCTGCTGCCAGCTGGCTTGGCAATCGAGTTGCTAGAGTGCCTCAGTTCTGAAATGATTGGAAGAAATAAGGGACAATGTAAGTAATCGTCACTTACAGTCGGCATAATAAAAGCCCATATTCAACCAAGCGTAAGGGGTCAATATTTGACAGAAGAAAAGAGCAACTAAAGCTTTGCTGTATTTATTTCCATTACCTTACATGTGTTAGAACTCAGCAAAATTATTTACCAGAACACAGCAGCTACCAAAAAAACTCATAATCTATACCATTTCTCAACTTGAGATTACAAGGGAGATGGTGGGAAGGTAATATTCGTCTGGTATTTTTGTTTCCAAACCGTACATTTCAAGAAAACGGTTGTCAATCTTTAAAATGGAAAATTGCCATGGCGCTCGAGCGATGACTCTTCCCCAAAACTGTTCCACTTACCTAAACTTGAGTGGAACAGTGGCAAACCAAGAAATTAACCAGAAACAATGATGAACCCTAATCCATTATGAATTAGTAATTCAGATTTGGAAACTTTTTATCTCGAAATTGATTTGTGCCAATCCCATTTATCTATGTGCACTTAGTTAATAGATGATATCGTTATAATGAATCAGTATTTTGCTTTCAATAGGATTGTAACATCATATGATCAATTTAGCAAAAGAAAAACACTGATTCATAATAAAGTTTTCAGCTATTAACTAAATGCACACAGACAAATTTCCAATAAACAGTTTTCAGGGCTTACAGGATAATCATACAATTCTCAAAGTCAATGACGTTCTATGAAATTCTCACCTTTGAACCACAACTGAGTATATGTCAACATCAGTCAGATTTTCAATCCAGTCATAACATTTGAGAAATAATTTTACAACACTGATTAACTGATAAAAAATCATGTCTTTTTCAGACTGTGAATGCAACTACTAAATTCGCAAAAAATTAAACGTGCATAATTTAAAGGTAGACCTACTTAATATCAGTTTTGTTAAAAAAGGGCAATAGATTTAATTCCTTCGACCATTGTATATTGCATACATCCTGGTTAAAATGAGCCTTACAACGTTTTTATTTGAGGTTTTTTAAATCCCTAATTGTATGACACCATTCTAAAATTCAATTTTACATTATATGAACACATCTGTCGAAATTTGCTTTCCAAATTTTGATGTTTATAAACAAAAAAATACACTTTTGCAAATTGAGGATAAATTAATATTTATTAAATCATCTTAGATGTATTGGGATTGTGTTCATAAAGCAAATGACCGATTATCTAGTTTAGTATGCTTTTAGCACAAGTAGAAATTTTCAGTATCAATTATGCCCAGGAAAATCAAAACCAAGGTAAGTATAGTACAAAACTGCAATAATTAAAACAAATTTATATACATGTAATTTGATTTGGCTTTTAAGTTTATTAAACGATCCCAGTACCAACAGCTATCAGATGAATGGCAGGTGCAAAGTCATAACCGATTTTTGAAGGAGCAACCCCAGAAAGCCCCCGAAACCAAAATAAGAGTAACTGGTCTGGGTTTCGAATGCCACATGGAAGGAAAGAAACTTGAAAATTTCTTTAAGCATATCCAATAGACCTACTATTATTTCACAGCTTAAAGTGAAAGTTGACTTGCTTTAGTAAAAAGCAAGCTATCTATTTGCATAAATTACTAAACGTGGTTCATGAGTTTATCTTCACATTTTAGTTTGTGTTTAATCTAATAGAAATAACCACATCAGCTTTTATTGCAACAGGACTTATGCAAGTGATCTCAGATTAATGTACTATCACTTAACAGTCATTTCAATGCAAGGACAGGGTTTGTTCCTCTAAATATTAAAGACTACAAATCACAACCAAAAAATAAGTCGGTATTTAGACAAATATTTAACACTGACTAAGTTAATTCTGCCACATTTAGACCTTTAAAAAATCCAAACTTATGGTTCTTATGATAGAACCATTCAAAAATGCCAAAACTAAGATTGCATCCAGGCAAGGCTGTTTGGACCTTTGTTTAAATGCACTGATTGGTCCATTTTAACAAATCCATAAATAATAGACATAACCACTAAAACATCACGACTAGAAAAGTAGGTTCATCCAATTAAATTTGACCACGTTTGAAAAGAAATACAAAATTAAAAGCAATTTGATAAACTAAGAAACGCAAATCAATGAACAAACATAGAATTTGAAGGTAATGCTACATTGTATATGTGGTCTGACTAGAAATATGGAAAGCTAGCTTTATATGTGAAAAACGTTTTACAAAGCAACAGTTATCATTCATTTTTCATCGCAATTTTTTATAAAATTAGGAATATTAGAAATATACAATGAAGTGCATGAATTAAGAGATAACGCTGAAGAACATATGCAATGGACTGGCATTTGACTGGCATATGTGGATGACAAGAGAAAGACTTCTTTCTATATTGGAGGAAATACTTGTGCCTATATTGTTCATATTAAGGGTTGCTTTCCCAATTTGGTTCTTAGCAGTTCATTAGATTATTGTCATCATAATTAAGAATGTTAATGTAAATCGGACATTCCCAACCTATGATTAAATACTTCGATATGAAGTATTTTTGTTGATTTTCATCACCAGTCAAATCTTGTTTGACGCATTGATGAATTACACCTCAGGCTATTAAGTCCACCCGATCGTACGTGGTAATTTCAAAAAGTATGCCAGAGACCAATGATGAAAATCACAACTGCAGTCAGTCTACGAGAAAATCTAGTACTGTTCAGGTCTCATAAAAATAATACATTCCAAAGAAACCATAACAAATTCAGCAATGTCATGTGTGAAATTCAAAGTATTACTTACCTATATGAGTTTTCAGAGCTTGAGGTTTAACAACTTGGTTGCATAATTCGCATACCACTAAGTAAAATTCATCCTGAGCTGGACAGAACCCAAAGAGTGCCATATCTGAAAATAAGTAAAAATAAGGAATCAATGATTGCACTCCAAAAGCATCATGAACCAGAACTGGAGTGGTGCATTTACTGATTTTTCCATGTTAATAAACTACTGTTAATTGAGTTATTGACAAACAAAGCTACAAGACAATTTAACACTGGTGGTTCAGCTATCGAAGGGGATAATCGGAATTATCCAGATTCCACAAAAGAAATTATCATGCCAACTTCAAGAACGTTGCCAGAACTATGTATTCTCTTTACAGGTATGTCATTCCACAAGAGCATCTTTGAATCAATCCGCATTTAGAACGTAACAGTTTTGCTAATGTTGAGAACTGGAGCATATTTATGCTTGATTGCGAGTCGTTATTCAGCAAATAGTATAAACCGATTCATAAGATAAGCATTCAACTTTCGAATGAGGAAGGTGGGTCAGATTGATAGGCTGAGATCATAATTTTTTGTAGAAACAGCATACCACCAAATCTAGTAAGTCGGTCAACGACCATAATTGTAAACGGTGGTCGACTCGCGATCATACACACAGATTATTACTAAACGTCTTTTCTTAATTACGAAAATGACAGCTGATAACATCACGATACTGAAATGTTGCTCGTGAATATAAAAGTAGTGTACAACAACGCCAACATTCAAGCCGTGTAAGCGGCAATCTTGTTAAGCGACTACTGAACAGCGACATGCATTCAACTTCATAACAACTACGAGTCATGCTTGCCTACAATTCGAGTAAATAAATTGGGCAGAATCAACCACCAGTTTGAATTACAAGGACCCGACTTAAAAGCCCGTTCATGACATTCCACCGTACCTTCTTTGCGAAGTTTCATAGCATCTCCTTCGTGTTTGTTCTTGCCTTCATCGTCATCTTCACTCTCGTCTAAATGCAATAAACGGGAAACAACACCGATTACTTCCATTTCCATTAATCATGCTGTATTAAATTATTGGGCCTCCAATATCAAGGTAAGATTGAGCCGAACTTAAGCCTAGCCCTATTTCAGCGTAGAGAGAACATTTATTTTGGTGGTGTACTATGGCACTGCTTGGCTCGAGCAAGGGGCAAACGTGGCGTCATCCTAAAGATTTGGGCTTGAGATATTCATTTACTTACCGTTTGGTAAGCTAAGACCGAGCCTTTGAGCCCATAAAGCCCAAGATTGTCCCTGGCACCTCGATGGACTATCATCCAGAGCCGCCATTTTCTACGTCTTGTTGCTTTTTTTTTGCCTTCGGAAAATGTGACGTCACGGCGGTTCACTTCCTGGCTGTCTCGCCATCTTGCACATGGATCTGTGGCCAAGGAAATGGATTTTTCATATTATTTGTTAATGAAAATAGTTTTTTACAACCCAAAATGTTGTTTTATTCACACGAAGTGAAAGTTCGCAGAAATATTGCAGATTTTTGCAACTATTCTTAATATTTCAAAAAAACAACTTTACGCATGTTACTACGGCGCACTTGTCTACAGATTTTCCACTAGGTGGCTTTGAAGGGCCGCTCAGAAATGGGTGCAACATGATAAACAAGGTTGCATGTCTTGATAGTGTTGTACACATAATTTCCCTCAAAACATTAAAATTAAATTCATGAAAATATTACCAACATTTAACTTATAACACGCAATATTAAACATGGAGGTCAACTTACGTCAAGCTATCGTATACTGCCATCTTGCATTCAATTGCAGTATACGCGCAATTTGAAAATATTCCCAGACTGGCGTAGATTTTCATTTTGCATTAAACTAAAATGAAAATAAGTAATAATAAACAATAAAAAACGAGTTTACTTCAGTAAATAATCATTTTAAGTTTCGTGTTTGAATTTGAGAACAAAAAAATTCAACAGAAAATTATGATAATTCATTGCTAAAATAATTAAACATAATAGGGTTGAACTTTAAAACCAAAAGATATCAATATGAAATTTATGCCAATGCCCTACTTTCGTACTACATGGGTACTTTCTATTTATTTGTTAATTAACGGCTGCGTTCAAGAATACTCCTGCTAAAAATATTTAGTGTCCAATGATTTTTCCCTGATTGAAACGAAAGTTCCATGTTTGCATCATCGTCCATTATTGTTATTATTATTATTAACTATTATTAATTTTATTTTTTTCGGAAAACGTGATCAGAGATTTTAACTTTTTTTCCTTGAATTTCTTAGAATAAAAGAACTACGATCAAATTTATTTACGAGGCAGTATTCATATTTAAAAAATTCAATTATTTGAACATGTTCCTGATTGTAGATTAATTAATGCATACAACGTTTTCCTGTTTAGAGTGTCAACGTATGGCGTAAGGAAATACGACACTTCACACTGGC
>JAQGAF010005629.1:0-11702 GCA_034687865.1 Kryphioiulus occultus | reverse complement strand
TGGCGCCATCTGTCATTTCTTGTTTATCGATTACAATTGTCAGCTATGCTAAAAATCGTATTCGTAATCTTTATCTCCATGTCTATACGGATATCGGCTGTCTGCTAAGCTACATGTATATGTATGGTAAAAGGTGTAGATGATGACTGAATTGCTAATTGAATATTTCAAATAATTTTTTATACTTGTAAGTAACCTGTCATGGAGTCAGGAAACCCTCAGAATCCAGCTCGACCGTCCAGGCAGCCTAAGGAGTCGGTATGAACCCATTTGTCCGTTCTAATTATGCATTGAAAGAGTTCACCTTATATTCTGCGATTCGAATTTCCTACATGTACATGTATGAGCAGCGTGACCTCATATGAATTCACTGAACACTTAACGTTCATTGCATTTGGCAACCTATGCACATGAAATATATCTGTGAAATATATTTCACAGTCTTATATAATTTATATGCCTGAGTTTGCAATTATGAATTGAGTGTTATAGGGGCGTTGTCATGCAAGAAAAATAAACCGTGTAAAATGAGGTGTTTTGTTTTTTAGACGGCGTTGCTAATGTCAGTGATCCGAAATATATCAGCTAGGTACCTAAGTTTCACTTCCAGCTTAATTGTCACTCATGCTGCTGTCATATGATCCATCATAATCTCAAATTTGTGTTATGTCGCAGCGAAACAAATGAGCACAGAGATAAAGAAAAGGCCAAATTGGAAAGGGAATTCGAGAAGAGTGATAAACGAGTGGATGAATTAATTGCGAGTGAGTCTTATCAATATTTGGTATTGGTGAAGCCAGCACTGTAAATGCTTAAATTTACTGAATTTTTTTACTTAGCCCACCATGAGGACTTGAATGCTGTTATTCAAGCATTTGGGAAGGTCTCAACACGACTCATAAGTAATTTTGTTCACAGATTTGATAAATATTTTTAAGAAGATAAGTTATGTGTATTTCGCTTACTGAGATGTCTGATGAATAAATAGCCTCAAGGGAGAAAATTAAACTAATCAAAGAAAATTTGAAGAGTTGCAAAAAGTTACTGAATTGCCGAAGGGAGGACATTAAAAAGCTGTGGCTAGAAGGCATTGAACACAAACACACGTTAATGCTCCTTGAGGAAATGTAAGTTTTTTGGGCTATCTATATAGCCAATACGTTTGAAAGAATTAAAATAGCAATGTTGGGTTATTTGTGCTTTTTTTGTAGTGAAAGTTTGAAAGGAGTACCTGAGAAAGTGGAAAAATATTCACAAAAGAAGCATTACTTGCATGCTACAGAATTACTGGTGTTATCAAGTGAGTTTGTTTTAAAAGCAATAAATCACTGCCAGGTTTTTTTCAATGAAATATGCTACAGGTCTGGATTTTTCTTAATTTTACAAGGAAAGAAAATGGAAGGTGATTTGGAGGGTGTAGATGCCCTCAAAGAAGTGAGGCACGAAATGCAAACAAAGCAGCAAGTGAGTGTAAACAATTATTAATGGTGATTCAGGTGCTGTCAGCTTTGGTTGATCAGGTTTTATTCATTTTATTCGTCAAAATTACAGGCTTTACAGTCTGAACTCTTGGAGGAGCTTCATCGTCATTTATATCTGCGGAGTACTTCGGAAGTGTGCGATTTTTACAGACAGGGACTGAATCGCGGCGAATTATCCCCGTTCTACAGGGAAGGTTCAGACCATTCCAATGTGAACACACCTACTAAACGACGAGAGGCAACTGGTGCAGCTGGTCGACAAAATCAAGTTGAACTGTCGACCATTGTGCCAGCGTATAAATTCCGCCAATACAACAGTAAATATGTTTTATTTTCTCCTGACTGCCAATAAACGATTATTGCCCCTTTGAAGTTTTCATGTACATACAGAGGCCACATAGGCCATACATATGCCATAATTAGATATTCATAGCTACAATTTATGACGAGCATAGTTCTTGAAATGTTAGTGCATATTATAAGACCCATTTTTGGTGGCATAAGGGTTCAGATTCTCATCTGATAATTGAAGCCCAACCATGCTATCACCTAATGAATGCAATTTTGCTTTGATTTGAACCTTTTGTCAGGAATGTCGTTTTCAACCACATCTCCACTCACACAAACCTCAGTAGATGGAAAGCTTTCAGAAGATCTGTTAACTGACCCCGAAGAAGATTCTTCCCATTTTTTGGCGATATTAGTCGAATGTTTGGCTATGTTGAATGAAATCTCCAACACTGTTGAGGTATGTTTTGTAGGGAATGCTGCTAAATGGGCTATATGTAATTTATATATGTTGATTTTGCCATTGTTGACCCATACCCAGATAATCAAAAGCAGGATGCAGAGGGAGTTAGTTGGCATAATAAAAAGAACTTCACAGCTCTTCGCAGATTATGGAACGTTCTCTCAAGAAACCTCGTCCCGTCGACATTCACAGGCCCATCTGCTTCGAGAGTTCTTAGAGTTGATCTTTGAGCAGTTTCGTTGCGTTGGACAAGCCCATGAATGTGTTTTGGGGAATTTACAACGATTAGCCGTTAGTTGCTTTTCAATTTATAGCACTCTTTAATCTTCTTTCATCTGTCTATTTAAATGGAATTTTTTAATCGTTTAGAATATGCCTGGGAATCAAAGTGAGATTCAGTTTTATGAAATGGCAGATTTCTGGTCAAGAGTGCAGGCAGTGGTAAGCTTTTGTACTGTCGCCACTAAATCTATATTTTTTTTTTTAAATTATAACGACAAAAACGTTCAACTAATACTGTATATCATTCTATTGCATTAGCTGCGCATGCTTCTCGGTGACTACCTAGACATAGAAAATATGACTTCGACCACTCAGAGGCCATCTTCTACATTTGTGGAATCCTCGGCGGATATAGCCTCCTTCTTTGCCAAAAAAAGACCAACAAAGTCAAAGCAGGTTAAAAATATAGAACGTGTGTCTTGTTTTCAGCATAAAATCACAAATTCACTGAATGCAACATGCTTGTTATTTTAACAGTATTCCTTGTTTAAATTTGATGCATCATCTCATGCAATCAGCCTGAACAACTACCTAAAAGAGCAACAACATTTTTTTGGATCAGTGCGTGGTGCCTCTGATTAATTTTTCGTTTGCATTGTTCTTTATTGGAGCTTGTTTTAAGGTTTTTATCTTTAGAATGACATGCTCAATGTGACTGGAAAAGCCGTAGAAGCCGGCGAAAAGTTCTTTGTTTGCAAACCCAATTCTCGTAACATATTGGGTAGGTTAAATTATACAACTGGTAACTTATACTTACGTAAACTTTTGAGCCATACATATATACCTTTATGGCTTCAAAACCTGTAAAATCTCGGATTCTGAAGTAATACATACTGATTGATGATCAAAAAATTGCTGAAATCCTGCTTCTGTTTGAATTTTAAGCTATCTTCATACCTTTGATGAGCTTCATCAAGGAAATCGAAACAGCAACAGGTACCCTACCAGGGTAAACACTAACCGTATTACACTAGTATATTAATTGGCATATTTGTGAGATTTTGTTAAGTATAATTGTACGATTTTAGGGCTCAGTGCACGCTTCATTCGTTCATTACCGAGTTCATAGGTGAAGTCATTGTGGGCCAAGTTCACAGTGATGCCTTTGCAGTTTTCGAGATTGCGACCAAAGGTCTGTAACAGAAGCAGGCTTTTCGGCGACCATATTTACCCCAAATAAACGTCGTTTTATAACCTTGTATTTTCAGGTAATGAAGCCTGGAAGGCCAGCACTGTTGTAGAAATGCAGAAATCCCTCAGCATAAATAGACCACTACTAACAGTAAGTAGTCCAAATTTTCCAAAATTACAATATGCACAAGATAATTACATAGGCTAACTAACTTACATAAACTTTAATTATAGGGTACACTACAAGTCGAACAATGTCTTCAGGAACTAAGGGATACAATGCAAGACCTTCCATTGCATGCTCAATCATTTCTAAACATGATGTGCAATTTTCTGGCTACTTATAAGGATTGTTGCCTAACAGCTTACAGAGGTTTGTTAGACCTGTGTTGTGGCCTCACTTTGCAATATAATCTTGGTATCGTTGAACTTTTCAATTCTTGATTTCCAATTTAGGAATTGTGCAGTCAGACACGGAGGACAGACGTGTTATCAGCGCCATGTGGGCCAAAGATGAAGACATCAACAGGTTTCTGCGGACTTTTCCAAATTGGCAGAACCTCCAGATTCTGAAAGGCCAAGCAGTCGGTTCGGTCGACATTGAGGAATCCCCTGAAGAGGTGCGACTTCGTAACCAGAAGGAATCTGAAATGCTGACTCGAAACTTGGCTGATGGTACGATCCCTGCTCACGAAATAATGTCAGAGGTCAGCCAGATGAGGACATTGGCATTATTACAGGAGAGCTTGGTGAGCTGAAACAATATTGACAATTAGCAATAATGTTGCGTTACCAGATGAGATTAACATCTATGGCATTTACGATGTCATAGGAATGGTTCGGTGGACGCATTCATAAATTGGCTGCAAGTATTCCAGTGAAAGCCCAAGTAGGGATCAGCTCACCCACTCGGCCGGATAATCTGGTAATGGTACTTTGTAAGAATATCTATTGTAAAAGACGCACCTTTGCAGAATTTTCTAACTTTGATTTTATGTTTGTAATTATAGGTGATGCCGCCAGTTTCGATGGAGAGCATTGAGTTAATAAATTTTATCATCCAACTGTTTTGCTCTGTTACCAGTCATCGAGAGGAAATCAAATTAAATTTTTTCTCATTTTAGGCCATTCAAGCAACTTGCCAGGGATTTTGAAGATATTGCTGAAATCTGCCTGCTTGTGCTTCATCTGGAAGTTCGCGTGCACTGTTTCTACTATCTGTTGCCCGTTGCCAAACAAGTACGTGCTCTTGCGTTGCAATAGTGTCAAATTTTATTCAGCCATGCATTAACTTTCACCCTTCATAATAGTCTTCTTTTGCAAGTGGCGTGGACAGCCAAGATCCTGATCCTGAGGTTGTCAAACTTAACAAGGATTTCTCCAGTATCGACGAGGCACTGTCCAGCAGCTTGCAGCCCCGGAAGTTTAAATACATCTTCGAAGGCCTCGGCCATCTTGTTTCTTCCATCATAATTAACAGCGCGCAGTACATTAAGCGGATCAACGAGAACGGAGTAAAAAAGATGTGAGTGGTAATAATTTCAGCACTTTTCTTCGCTCCAACAGTCCCAGTTCTGATGGCATTGTTATATTAACAGGTGTCGGAACATCTTCGCCATTCAGCAGAATCTTACGAACATAACTCTTTCTCGGGAAGTTGCCCTGGATCATGCCAGACACTATTTCGAGCTGCTGTATGATAGTCCAGAGGTAAGAAATTAATCTGTTAGGTCTCACACTTCAATAATTTGTCCAGTTATTTACGTGTCAAACTGATAGATAGATCAGCAAAACGTATTTTCCCCTACGTGAAATAACTAGTTTGGCTCTCTCGTTTATCTTAAAAATATTACAAACCAGTTTTACCTTTGTGGGCATTGGTTGCCTGAAACAATTTTGATTACCAGTTATAACCACAATTTAAATTCTTAGTAGTTGAGACGCATGCGTTTTTTATTTATGCATGTAAAACATTAACGAAACAGTCTATAACCCTAGGTAACAAATTAATATTTACATTTTAGGAAATTTTAAATGAAGTTGTGGAGCATGGCCCAAAATTTTCTGAATTGGACTACATTAATGCGCTGCAGCTTTTGCACCGTAGCCAGCCTGGGAGCAATCCACACGAGTTGAAAGCCCAGGTGAAGCGCTTGCATGACATCCTTAACGAGGTTGCTATCACCATCTGATCATTGCATAGACATTTTCCAAAATTATAAAATATGTACGGAAAGACGAGATATAATAACGCAATAGTAAGTATATGTAATTTATCCAAATATTTACAAACTGTTCATGGTATAAAACATCTTAGATACACTACTTTGCATCCAGTTTGCATACATGAATTGGAAGGGGCTTATGAAACCGACAGAATGGCAAATATCATGAATCAGAAGGGCAATTGGAAAGTCTTTGAAAATGTGAATGATATCGAAAAGCGTGGTATGAGATTCACTGTTGTGAACCTTTTTTTTTTTAATAAATTGTGAATCGTAAGAAAATCTCTAGATTCACAAGAGATTCACCTTTGTAATCTTAGTGCAAATGTCATGTTTGCCCCATCCACAATAACCAATTATACCTGGCAACTATCAACAATAACACTTCCTGGGCATTTCAGGGCAAAAGAACTGCAAATATAAGGAAAGTGTCTGGGATTCTTAAAATCTTGTTTCAAACCCCAAGATGACCAATGTTTGAGCCGATTTCTGGACAGCCGGGCCAGTGATTGTTGTCAGTTCTTTGGCATATTAAATTGACCTTACAGTGTTCTTAAAAATGTCAAGTCGTTGACAATCGGAAGCTAAACTATAAAGAAGTTTTTCAATGTTAACATGATATCATAATTTCACAATGCATTTCATCAAGATTCACACAATACTCCCTACAGCTACATGTGCCAAACTCCTACATTAATTTCTATAAGCAAACCTAACAGGGGAGATCCTAATTCTAAACTAAGGCATGCTCCAGTTAATATTTTCCAGCCGCTAGCGTTTCTTTCATGCGTTTGAATAAACTGGGTATGAGATTGACGTGGGAATCCGCGCAACGCACGACGCACTGTTCGTAACCCTCGCGAAACTTGGAGACTTCGGCCTCGGTCGTGCTCGGCAAGATCTTGTCCCGCACCTTGTCCTGGCACTGCAGCACACAGCGCTGCAGCCGTTCCTGAAATAGAGAAATGCCGGTAAAACCTCTGAGGGTGTGAAAACTGTTCTAAATCAGTTACCAATTACCTGGAAGTTATTCAACTCTTCTTGAATGAAATTCTGTGCCGACTGGACAGGTTTTGAACAATCTTCGATGCAGTGATGGACCTGCTCTAGTGAGTCCTCCTCCCGCCGACAACAGTTTGCTGCACAGGTGTGCATGTCACCCTAAGGAAAAAAGACGATTTATCTAAACAAGGTATAAGAGATTCATATTTCTGTTTTCCTTCTTAGGAAATGTTTTTTTTCATTTTTTTGTAGTTTATCCTATAATTCAGTCTGTATTATGCTAATTGTTCTCTTTTTTGTAATCTGGTTACGGTAAACAACCCCCACCACATGGCATCCTGCATGCTGACTGTGAAGTAATAAATTGAATTGAAGTAGCCTTCTGCAATAATTGAATAATGAATTGAATTGAAGTAGCCTGCTATGGATAAATGGCAGATGTTTAATTCTCGATTAAACATTTATAATTTCAAGTGAAATATGAAAACTTGGGAAGTGCAATAGCAGCCAGGTGGATCATTGTGACCTGACAAATGAGTCATTCGAGTGAGCACAGGTTAGCACAGGACAAGGCACCTGTACTAGTCAGTGCTCCAGTCCCACTGAAATTCTCACTTTTTCCCTGTTACCACAACCACGCCTGTTTTCCCAATCCTAGCAAATTGTCCCAAACCCTATTCACCTGCAGCCGCCGCAGTCGTGACCTGTCCAGGTCATTTACCAACTTATTCACAGCGTCCTGGACACGTGCTTGCGCCGCCTCAGCCATTTACGGAGAATGCGAAACCCACCGCTAGATGCCGCTAGAATCGTCGTCAAATTCAAATGGCGATGTCACGGTCCCCCCCTGCTGAAAAGTGGAATGGATTCTCCCGTTTTAGCTCCGCCCCCATTTTCCCCGCCGTTCTCCCTTTCGTCATCTCTCGTTGCTTTTCGTCCAGTCTCGGATTTTGAGTGCGCTGGTGTGTGATCTGTTGGGTGATCTTGGATGCGGATGTTTGGATTTCAATTTCGATTTTAATCGAGAAAAGCCTTTCCTGTCTGTGGACGAGGACGTTATTTGAACATTTCCGATCCGTGGGATGAACGTATGACCCGCGGCTGGTGCCTAGGCTCGGAAATCCATCGGGAAACAGTGCGCTTGTGAAGCGGTTATTTCGGGCGTTTTGCAAATATGGGTGAGTAGGCCTAATGAAAAATTTGTTCCTTTCGATAAAAGGTTACGTAACGATGTGCCGCGATCGTGCTTCGTTCGCCTGGCACGTTTTCAGCTATCGGATCAAGGTATATTTTGTCGATATCTGCGCAGCCAACGTCGATTGATCTGTTTGCGTTTGTCCTTGCTGATCAATGAATGAGCAATTCTGCACAGCGCTGTCGCAGAAATGCCTCAGATGCTGCGGATCATAGCTATTTATAGGCCGCAATTCGTGGGGTGCAGTCCGCAAACAGTAGCCAGAAGAGGGGCCCCGGAATGGGCTTGCATGATGGACGTGAAATTCAACTTTCACCAGATTGCCACTACCTGTAAACAATCGGGGGAGAAAATCGAGGTTTGAATGGGGGGAAGACCAGGAACTTATTATTTGCTTGCAGAAATCCAGCAGGTTTTGTAACGGAGATAAAAATAGGGACGACACTAGGCTAAGCAAATTAAGATTAGCAAATGCTTGCGTAATAAGGTCCTTATCTCGTTTGCAGCGCACAAATACTGATTCGAGACGTAAACAGGAACCTACTAAGAAGCTAGTTTTTTTAGGAGCATCAGGGTCTGCCGACTTATTCATATTTGTATAAAGCCACGTTTCATTGAAAACCCAGTACATGTACAGAGAGTAGGCCTGATTTGACGTCAGCTGTATTTCTAAACAAGGTGAAAATGTGATAATTTCTAGCGGTTAGCATTTGGATCTTTGATCAAGTTTTAAATGTGACGAGCTGTCTGTCGTGCTGGCATACTCCGGTATGGCACATGCGCTATCCTCATGAACTGAGTCAATCCAGGCCACCACTATTTCAATGACAGCAAACAATTTTGAATTCATCAGGGCTCAATGGGACAGTACATATACATGTATACATATGCCAATTTATTCCAAAAATGGTTTTAGAAAACCAGATTGAAAACAAAATTTGTAATTTCGATGTTACGTACAGTGCACGTAAGTCATCTTACTATCTTTCGTAGTAAATACCAATAGAAGTGTCAAAGCAGTTTTAGTTTAGAAGAGGGTTTGCACTGTTTGGCTTAGGTCTTCAATCTTGTCACCCTTTCGTCCCTACTAACCTATTTCGAATGCAAACAGCAGTTGTGAGTCATTCGCTCGTAAACATTATCGTGGGCAAGTAACGATGAAAAACATTCCCTTTTGTAATGGTTCACTTCCTCTTTAGCCAGCCTGTACCGAATGAGATGGAAAACCATTGAGAACATCCTACGAGTGCGTTTTGTACGCCTCAGTCGCAGTGCAACTTGGAGAAAACCGTGCTTTCACTGCTGCCATAGGCTTGATTTCTTATTAGGCCTGGCCGATAAATTTGCAAGGAGAACTTAATTTGCAAGTGCCCAGTGGGTCAAACGTGCTGCGACTTAATTTGTTCGAAGCGTTACGTGATAGGCCCTACTGATACTCCAGGTAATAAATGTAGGAAACTTTTCCCCACGTTTGTCGCAGCATTTTACCCGGAATCAGCTGGAGGCTGCTGTATAATTGACTTTCAATGCATGCCGATTACGTATTCTTACCTTCCAAACAGGTTGTCGTTATTACCTCACCCCCAGCGACGTTTGCGTTGCGGTGAGTCACTCGGGGTACCCCCATGGGTTGTTCCTAGGAAACGTAAACGAATTCTTTGTCAATTTTGAAATACCACGTTGATGATGAAATTCTCAAAACTAACTCTTAGGCTTGGAGCATCCTTATGTACCTGTACATATCCTATTTTTTATAAGACCTTGCAAAACCATGACCCGGTTTTGCACCGTTTCTTAAATCCAAGGTGGTTTTAGGGGGATTTGGATCGATGGCACCAGACGGAACATTCATGAATGCTGGTAATCATGAAAACCTCTTTGTGTCCGCAGAATGACTACATGCAACATTTTGTTTTACTATTCCAGTTTTTAAACTGAAATGCAGTTTAACTTTCATGGGACGTTGTCGTCTTCGTTTTGAGCATGTTGTCAACCAAAGATTCGAAAATACCACTGCTTGAATGCATTACATGAGCCATTAAGATAAGGACTTAGAGAACGGTTCAGGTTGCAGAACCTTGAGTTTGGAATGTCGAAAGCCGAACTGGACTATCAGTTGAATAATCGTCAGCAAAGTTTGCTGCAGATTTGTGCATTTCATAAATTACTTGGCATTTTGTCGAGCTCAATTTAACAAGTTGTTATGCAGCCCCAGTTCAGCTCGGAAATGCCAGCGTAGTAACGCACTATTTCGCGATGGTAGCTCATCGAAATCCTCGACTCATATTTCACGGCAGAGTGATGGCCAAGCTGTTTTTTATTGTCACTTTGCCAACTAATCAGCAAACTGACGCTCTCGCAATTCGCACGGTTTATCGCAAACCTTGGAATTTCCTAAAGAGTGCACAATCGAGGGCCGTTCGCCAAATCTGGCCGGTATTAATCGGTTTAATGGGACCGATCCCGAGATCTAGGTTTTCATGAATTTTCTTGTTTCCCTGTGTTCATGAGATACTTTTTTTGAATTGAATTGGTTTAATTGAATTAGTTTTGAATTGGTTTGTTGGTAGTTTAGTGAAGTTCGATATGTTGAATTACATTCTGCCTGTAATGTTTCTTCTTAGCTGCATTTTTCCTGTTCGGGTTGTGTTTTTCTGACGACCATTGCCCAGGCACTGAGCGCAGCCAGCCCACGCAGACTACTCCTACTCTCGCCCCATATTTTTGTGCGAAAACGCGTAGGAAGAATGGCGTAACTGGGCCTTCACACTGGTGAACCCTTCCACTCCATACTCTGCAAACAAGGATTGCCGTGAGGTTACCGCTGGTATCGTTGTTTCTCAGTCCCACCATCGCGCCACGATCTACGCCCAAAGGCTAGATTCATTAATGCGTGGGATATGACACGATTAATCTTTCGCTGACACTAGGTAATTGTGAATTATCTATGCTTTCAATTAAATTCAAGGTTAGTGCCGTATCCCTGCAGTCCTGAAACATGATGCACGTAAGGACTTGCGCCACTCGTTCTGATGCGAGAAATCTCTTAAAAAATTAAGCAGTTAATATTCCTGCCATGTCTGGATTGCCCGACTGCCTTGGGTCAAGACTTGCAGCTTTGTTTTGAAGCCAGCAAGCGACCTTCATGGACCGCCCAAACATGTTGACATTTTCGTAGAAATTGCTTTACATAACGGTTAATTGTATGGGCAGAGAAATGACATCGATGTCGCTATACTCAATACTGTTTACATAACTACCCCCCAAATAGGATAATAAGGAAATACTGGCTAACACATGTTGTTGCATTATCTGCTGACTGTCAAGACCTTATAAAGGGACAACAGGAGCGTACGTTGTCGAGGGATAACTGGACTGCCAGTACGTTGTCAAGGGATAACAGGACAGACAGTACGTTGTCAAGGGATAACAGGACAGACAGTACTTTGCCAAGGGATAACAGGACAGACAGTACGTTGCCAAGGGATAACAGGACAGACAGCACGTTGCCAAGGGATAACAGGACAGACAGTACTTTGCCAAGGGATAACAGGACAGACAGTACGTTGTCAATGGATAACAGTACAGACAATACGCAGTCGAGGGATAACAGGGCAGACAGTACGTTGCCAAGG
>JAQGAF010005628.1:0-11703 GCA_034687865.1 Kryphioiulus occultus | reverse complement strand
AACCAGGTAGGTCTGGTATTTTTGGGGATATGATCGAATAACCCGATCTTCTAGCATGCATGGTAGTTAGTCCTAATACTGACAGCCTTTCTTTGAACGTATTTTATTAATTTGAAAGAAAATTTAACAAGAATGGCAACTCAAAGAAAGTTAAGGTTGTCGAAGAATTTATTGGAAATGAAGGTAAGCGTGCTTTTTTAATTGACAATTTATTATCTGACAACATGTTTTATATTACAGCGCACGTGATTATTCATGGGCCTGCTCCCAAACATGTGTCATTGTTGTTCAATATCTGAACAATCTTATGATAAGTTTTTTGAAATAATTCTATGCGCAAACCTGTTCACGATGAAAATTCATCACCTGTTCACGATGAAAAGTCATCACCTGATGCAACTAAATTTATCCTAATATAACCTGCTCTAACTTGACTTGGCCAGATTTGCAGCTTGATTTATATGTAGGCCTATATCAAATTCAAAGGTAGCCTAATCTCATAATCTTCCTTTTTGTGTGACATACAATTCACATTACAGCTTATAATGGATAGCATGTGGGTTATTTAGCTCTTGGGTCAGGGCTCCAAGGCTATGTAGCCACATACACTGGCCTTCAATCATGAATGCTACTGTATGAATGTTGCCTACTGACAGGAAGATTACTGTAGTTCCAGAATCCAACCTGGAATTGTTCTCAACTTATCTGTATATAACCCTGATTATCTTCTCTTGCTTTACAGTTTATGCAAAGGAGCAAGGAAAAGGTGGAATCTGAAATAAACGAGGTTGAAGCAAAATTGCTGTTTGAAAATGACATTCCAGAATCAATGAAAAAGAATGGGTCAGTATAGCCTAACAGTTACATATGATTGTTTATTTTGTCATGCACGTATTTAATAGCATTACTTCTTGAAGAAAGTTATTGAAGTTAGTGTGCTAATGTTAAAATGTATTCACAACCATGCATATTAATAAAGTTTGCAAACTTTCTGCAGGTGTCGATATATTGTTGAACCCAGTTTTGTTCCCTGTGAAGATCTCGTATTTGGAAGAATGTCATTCAGAGGACAAAATCCAGAAATTGAGGTATGGGTGGCTCAACTTTGCTGCTAATAATTATCACCGATAATGATGGACGATTTCTATTTGATGCGCGAATATTGACAAATAGAGAAAACATGCAGACATGCTTGTTGTGCAGGGCAATCAATTTTGCATTTTTATCATGTCTTAAATCATGGCCTGTATGGGGTTGCATATAAAGCTTTAAGTTGATTCTATACAAACATCGTTTGCATTAATTCTAGTTGTGCGTTTTGCGATAATATTATGTTCATTTTAATTTATAACATTTAAAAGATTACTGATACTATAACTGTGGCACCCCTTCCACCACTCTTGTAATATGTACAGTGTATGCTTCACAATTAGAAAATCATCCTGTAACTGTAGCGATAGATTACTGCACTCTATTATAACTTTGATGTAACTTTGATTTGTCATATCATGTGTTATTATGCATTAGAGGATTATGAAAGACTTGGAACTCCAGAGACAAGAGAAAATTACTGAGATGAAAGAAGAAGCTGGAACTGTTTCTGCAGAAGAAATGACAAATAGGTTAGCATCACTGTTTCATTTGCATTTGGTGTTTAACACACTGAAATTCGGTCCCCTGTTTCGCTTTTTTAAGGTATACGGATTTAGTTGGGACAGTGGGGAAGAAATTTATGAGCAAACGGCAAAGGTCAACTGCAGACAGCCCAATAACGCCAAATCAAAACAGAAAACGAATGAAATTTCTGAAACCAGAGAATTAAGTGTATGTAGGCGATATTTATGTTACAATTATTAAAAGCTAATATTATTTGTCGTAAGGAATTTGTAATATTACTTTCAAGCTTAACTAATTAAAACTTAATTCCCAGTTATCCTAGGGCTGAGATGACAAAAACGATAAACGATTATCATAATTGTAATAATTTGTAATTCTCATGAAATTGTAATTGTTTGCGTTAATTTGCTGCAGGGGGAATATTGAAGCAGCAGCTAATCGTATAATTCTTTAAAAAAAACTTACTTTAGAATTAGCTTTAACCTTCTACTTTAGCCCATCTAAATGCTGTGTACTTCATGAACACTGACTACAGCATGTCCAATCTCGTAAACATTTTGGTGGAATGAACCCTTTGTCGTTCAATGTCGATTTTCGGAGCGCCGAGGTCATTTGAGGATTTCCAAGGCTTTTTGGATGACTCCTGAAGGTCATCTCCAGCATTTACAAGTTCATTTTGCTGACAAGAGGGGAATGACCCCTGTAGGTTAATAGCCCTTATCATCCCTATTCCCCCATTGGTCATTCATTATTACAAGTTGGACTACTCTGGGGGTCAAAAATATTGGACTGTTCCTTTCGTATATTATTTCTAGAGCTCGACTGTTGTGATCTAGTTGACACTAGCTTATCTGAAGTGTTCCATTATAAAATTCCTCAGTTTTCAGAGGCAAATGTAAGTAAACTAAAGCGAGGTTTACTCAAAAATCTACATGTCTGCTGTATCTAAAACGAATAATACACCAAATAATCAAAAACAAACAATAACATGCAAACATTTTACTTAATTAAACTAATTTTGATTTCAGCTGTTATTAGTAAGCTAAAAATGCTATTAGTGCTTTGGTATGAAAGGGGCTCACAGAAATCAAGTATTCGTTGCCCTCAAAACTTTGACCCATTACGTTTATAAAAATGATTAAAATCTTTACTTACGTATGTTGTAATTATCAAGATAATTTTTGATTTTGATTGAGATCGAGATAAATTTATAACCAGATTTCTTTGAAATAAATTAAAATTTAAGTGTAACTTTTTTTTCAAATTTAATTGTATATGATTGTATTTAAATTAAATTTATTATAATAAACGTGAAGGTTTTTTTTTATTATTTTAGGCAGGTTTTTGAAATCTATTAGATTACATTTTTTAGATATGAATCGAATTTTTTACATTTCATTAAGGTTCTCATACAGTTCAATAGATGGCGTTGTATGCAACGCATTCTTTTCATTTTTATCAGACCCTGAAAGTTGTGAAACTATACGGTATTACCTTTCTTGGAAGTTGGAATACGTTTATTTTCAAGTCGGTTTCGGTTTTGTGTACATGTAGTTATCTGTAAGGTCCAGATGCAGTAGGTGACAGTTGATATTTCCTCCAGCTTAAACCATGTCTATTCTTCTCTTGCCAAATGAGGTAAGATAAGTAGTGGTAATACCATTACATGTACTTTTTATGCAGGTCGATTCCATATCTGTATGTTTTAATAACTAGAAAGCATATGGAATTGAGTCGTGATAATATTGCCATACTTTCTAAATGACAACGGTGCAGTTTACGAGTTAATTATATCGAATAGGAACGTTTGAAATTGAAGTCGAGCAAGATGGTACCCACTATAAACAGTTTGACATGTATGAACGTGTACAAATTGGAAATTCTTTAATTCGTATTTCGAAGGCCACATTTTTAAATTATCATGATTAAAATCGCAAGAAAATTTGGGGAATTTTAAATAAGTAAATGTATATGCATATCAATCTTTAATATTGTAAATTTGTAATCACAAAAATGAATAATTCCAAAAATGCTATAAGCGAAACAGATTTTATCAAAATTAGGGTTTATCCAGCCAAGGTTAAGTCATTGCATAAATGTAATTTTTCTATTTGTTATTTAGGTGCTCAGCTGCATTTTTCAATATCTGACGTTCTCCGACCGGTCTGTGATCGCCCGCTCTTGTAGGACTCTCTACTATGCCCTACTCGATTCTGGCCTGAAGGGCACTTCTGTCACCCTGGAAGATGGGGACCTTTCTAGGGCTATCGTTACTCTGATGAACTCTAATCAAGTCATTGAGAAAATCACTTTCAAGTCCAGTGACCTCCAAAATGAGCATTTCCAAGGCTGGAAGGAGTTTTGGGAGAACGTCGGACCAGGGATCACATCCCTCGAGTTCGACGGCTGCGACATCAGCGAGAGAACATTTTTTAACATCTTGAGGAAATGCCCCAACGTGCGGCATCTGGTTGTCAACGATTGCAACAGCCTCTTGATGTCAGGGAAGCTCCTGGAGACTCACATCAAGTCTGAAGAGGACGTGCCGGAAGCCCTCGTTTCTTTGAAATCCTTGGAAATTTGCAACAACCGGTATTTGTCAGATGCTCTTTTCAATAGGCTCGTCTCTTTTTCCGAAAATCTGGAGAGGATTTCACTGGCTGGCTGTCCGGTGTCCTTTCACGCTGGTATCTTTAAGAAGTTTTATCCGGCAGACAGGGATATCCTTGCTTCTGAATCTGTGTTGACGTACCAGAATATTGCCAAATTCCTCGAACGACAAGCTGCGAAAATCAAATCGCTGAATTTTAGCAGTACGTCTATCGATGATAAAACGCTGGATGCTCTCGCCAAAATTCCGCAACTGAAGCTCCGTGAACTGCATTTGGTCAAGTGCGGCCAGGTGACCACGCGTGGAATCGATGTTCTTTGCGGCTACCAATCAACGCTGCGTGTCGTGAACTTTACGGATTGCTTCAAATTGGATGATATGGCCATCCTATCGTTATCGCTTTACGCACCCGAACTAGAGGTCTTGAATCTCTGCGGTGTTTACCAGCTGACCGATGAAGGCCTCGCCGATTTAGCAAAACTGAAGAAACTACGTCAGCTGGACTTGTGCGCTTGTGAAAAACTGTCCTCCAAGTGTCTCCAAGCGACCCTGTGCACATCACCTATGCTTAATTTAACATCATTGAACCTGTCAACGTGCATTATATGGGACGATGTCTTGGTGGATATTGTGTCGCATTTGACCATGCTACGCCAACTGAACTTAAGTCGTTGTAAGGTGACCGACCGTGTCTTGCAGGTAATTTCGAAGCATCTGAGGTGGCTGCGTGTCCTAGATGTGTCTTGGTGCAATGCCATTACAGATTTTGGCCTTACTGGCCGCTATTACAGGCTTCCAAGTCTGCCGGCCAAGCCCGCTGGGCTGAACCTGACATTTAATGGGTTTAAACTTCCAAAGAATGGATTTAACGGGAGGATTTGCCCACAGACAGAAGTAACCATCGACGCAGAAGTGCCCTCTGGCCTGGGAGAACCGCTGCACAACCTTTGCGGGCTGCAAGAACTGAGTCTGTGCGGTTGCACAGAAATCACAGATGTTGGCTTGAAGGTCGCTTTTCATTTTTTAGAGCTCAGGAAGCTGAATTTGAGCCAGTGCCGCCGAATCACAGACAGTGGCCTCGTGGCGCTCGGGGCTTGCAATCGAAGCCTGGAAAATGTAACGCTGAGCCAGTGTGGTGAAATCACGGAAAATGGGATTTTCGATCTCGCTAAGTGCCTGCCAAGATTGAAACGCCTCGACATTCTGGTGAGCATAGCTGCCATAACATCCCGATGAAATAAATTAATCCAGATCATTCACGGTATCTCCTCACTAACAGAAAATTAACGAGTCATCATTTTGCAGCTTCCGCACTGTACATGCTCCAGCATAAATGCATTTAATTGCATGCTTCATAATTTGCAGGCTGCATGGTTCCAAAACTATCCGAAGCACATTTCCTTTTCAGTAATGTACAAGGTTGCCTGGTGAAAGATAGAAATTTTGCATTTCTTCATTTCACTCCCTGGTATTACGATGGTGAATTTTGTAAGGAGTTCTTCCGTTAAATATTATTCACACATTCACAGACCCCCAAAGACACAGCCTTCTCATCATTAACCAGTTCTCTTTCGTAAGTTTGTAGTACATTTCACACCCTGCCGATAAAAATTTGAATTGGCCAACCTGATGGGAACCAACACAATGTGCTAAATTTACTTTTACAGGTACAGTTACCTCGCGTGCACGCAGTTAAATGCAATGCAATCCCTGCCATTATGCAATGTCTTAACAACCTGAAAAACTTGAAAAGTCAGGATCAAGGCTAAAATAGCCTAACCATTTCTCAAATCATTCAAGTTTCAAAATCACGTAAGACAAAATGCCCTTCTTGAAGCTGTATCTTTGTCATAAACGTTATTCAGCGATTACAATAGATCTCGAAACCTGCATTGGCCATTTTCACGTATTACGACAACAGAGCAGCGGACTAATTACGTCTATGACATAGTTATGCAAACAAAGCCAACTGATTAAACCTAACCAGTTTTTTAAATGCCATTGAAAATGTGACGTACTCCTGAACTAGATCATAAAATATTACACAAGAGCATGCATTGGTGGTGCAGTAGCACTTTTGAAAATTTGCCAAAAGGTGACTTAGTGTGACGTCTGTTTTTCTTGTTTGCATATGTGCATGCAGTTTGGTACAAAAGCGGGATATAGCTAGACTATATTATTACCAGGTGTGCTGCCAGCTTTCAAGGATTGTGAAACGATTTCAAAAATGCATCAAGCAGAACATGTTCCTCAAAGGATAGTTATCATACCTGTAAATTGAACCTTTCAAGATATGTTTTTTGAAACTGTAATGGTTTACTAGTGGGCTTCTCTAAGTGCTCTTTGATGTATAATGGAAATAAATCATGGCATGTTACGCAACCTTGGCAGCAGGATAGGCTACAGTAACCTTTCAGTGACTAATTGAATGATTGCTTGTAAAAATAAATATCCCTCAGATATCGGTTAAACATTGTGTAGCGGCTATCAGCGACCTGACAAGGTGGTTCTGATTAAGCAACATCAGTGTACTGAAGAAGGATCCAGGTCATGGTTGTCATGAACCTTTTTGCCGAGTAACATTACTTGTCACTCTGGATATCAGAACTTTATATTTTGATATTGCCTGACTTGTCAAGGCAATTTCAAACATGCATAAAATACTTTAGTTGCATTTTGATTATAACATGCATGTAGGTAACCTTCACGTTTTACAGTGTCATGTGTTTCAATGGTACCATGGTTTTTATATTGAGCAAATTTTCCGTTGCAGGGATGTAATAAAATTGGAAATGTAAACATCGAAATGCTGAGACAGTGGTGCCCAGACCTCAGGTACCTCGGTGTTGATCATATGCGTGCAAAGTCAGCATTCCAGATGTTCGGGCCTTGGAAACGAGCGTAGAATTATCGTAACTAAACCTTCGTGATCCATCTACCAATACAGAATATCAACTGTATCCTTCAAGTTTGTTTGTTTAGATCGAACAGGTATGCAATCTTTCACTGTACATACTGAACGCCACCGTGTACTTTTACATGTATGTACACAAATGTTCTACCTAATTTTTGATTTGTGTGCAACTTTTTTTGATGTAGCCAGATATTATGTTATAATTTTGGTACACAAGGTGAAGCAGTACTGGTCAAATGAAAACCTAGTCTAATGATAGGCTGTATAAATATCGATTATTTTGAAAATCAGTGATTGCCATTATGCGCCATTAGTGGCACACTGCTAAATTTTTTTATGAACTGGTAATTAATGCGAGATAATCGATACAGTCGGCTATAGAAACAGATTTGTGACAGTGATGAGGTCATTACGAGTGATTGGAATTAAGACATCTTCATGCAGTTTGACTCAAACTGAATTTGCGAAATGTCAGGGTCTGAGTGGCTATAACACACAGCTTTCTTACTCCTGGTCATCATGATAAATAGAAGCACATAGAACCAAAACAGAAATCTTGGCAAGCACAAATTAATTTTTTATTTCTGCTGCTGCAAAGTTATGTGCAGTCTGGTGTCACAGTGCTCTTCACAAAATTGTTTCACATTACTTGCCCAATTTTAATTTAAAATTGTCTTCCTATTCTGGTTTCATCATATAGGTGTCAAAATGGCGTCCACCAATGTAACTCCAGCAAATTAGCGAGGGTCAAAGGCATGTGCCCAGATCTTTGCATCCCGATTGCACATCATGACCTCTATACTGTGACACATCTGTAAAATGTTATGGTTTTAGCATTCTACCATTGACGGTTTTTTCATTTTAATTAAAATAACTGCAAATAACAATATATGTGGCAAGTTGTCAAGAATGTATTTAGATAAATATATTTTTACGTAATTATAACTGGGTAGCATTCAAAACATGGCCAATGTTTCGATTTCCATTAGTTTTCATAAAAGTTCATGGTAGACTGCTAAAAGATAAGTAGCAACTGGTTATGAAACAAAATATCTTTTATGGAGATGTCAGATTGGGTTTCCCCAGCTATCAGTCTCACTAATCCGATAAGAAATTGTTATTGTAAAATACATAAATGTACATGTAGTGTAATAATGATGTTGAAATTATTTTATCTGCATAACGATCAGTTTATTTGCATTCGTTATTGCCAAATTTTCCTATCGTTTTAGTTTATACGAAACAACTGTGCTAGAATATTACAAAGCAATTCTATCAGTTCCTGGTTTTGCTATCACCGGTTTCCACTTAAGAAAGTCGTTGGCCTATTTATTTAAAACATTGAGCTGATTTCATTGGTCTAGAAATACGATATTATTTCATTTACAAACTCAGTTACTTGCTGGTTGTTGAGCAATGCACTTTTTTATCTAATTGTACGAAACCAAAACATGAATTTAGCAAGATACAACACTGTAAATGTACTTTATATACATGTCTAGCTGGATTAGACACATTTTGAAACTGTTCCAGGTGAACACGTTTCCATGTGAATATATTTTATCTACGTTAAATTTGCTCTGTTATTATCTAAATACATTATCCAGAAAGGTAAAGCTTGGCTTTCTGATAATTTCAATTTCCTGGTGTTGGTAGTAGAATGTCATGTTATGAAAATTAAAATAAAGTCAAGTGGAGATAATTTCGGCAAATACAAACAGTTCAATGTCACACCTGTCACTTAGATGTATTGTTCATGATGTAATTGCCAAATCCTGGCGGTATATTCATGATAGGCGCAATGCTAAGAGCAGTAGTGTCTTTGCTGTGTTTTTATAATCTAAAATGAATATCTGGAACTTTTTGAATGAATTCTAATTCTGTCCCCAAAAGGAAGGTCACGACTATGAATTTAGCTACTTTTTAGGGAGAATTGCACACAAATTACAGTATGTAAGCAAGTTGCTAAAACTAATTTCATAAGTGATTCACAATGATAAATTGGGCTAATACTGTAATTATGGAATGTTTGTTTGCAGATATGAATAGCAAGAAAAAATCGTTATGCCTTCTCTACAAGAGAAAAGTACAAGAGAAAAGTTGAAGAATTTGCATTAGGAGATGATAGGAACTTTCCCAAAGTATTTTAGCGAATGTATGCAATAAAATGTGATATAGTAGTCTGTCCTAGCATCTAGTCTTTTGAAAAAGTGGAGGATGAAGTTTTTAAAATGGGCGATGAACAGATTTTTAACAACCCAGCTTTGTGTGATTGGCGAAATTAGGAAAACAGATAATTTTGGCAAATACAAACAGTTCAATGTTACACCTGTCATGATGAATGATACTTTGGTGTTGTGACTGTTAGCCACCAAGTGATCTACTCCATATATTGTATAATTGAAGAAATTCTTGTTTACAATGTTATACAAATGAATAAAATTGGACATCACGATTATTGTTATTTATGAAATAAATCTATATTTTAATAGGGCACGTGAAATATAACAAACAAATGGGAGGGGCATTAACAAAAATAAATCCAATATTTCACTGGAATGCGAATGTCTTGATATGTACGTGGCAGATAGGGCTGCAAACAATTTATTTTGTAATCTTGGCATCTACAACTGCTTCTTCTTCTTCGCTAGCAATATACCGACTTCTTGGTTACCTTTATGCATTACCAGCAGCCCGAATATAATCAACAGCGTACCGACCCACCAAACCAATGTGAGAAATTCTCCGAATAAAACTTGGCTGAAGATAGCCTGAAATTGAAATTCAAAAATGGATTAAATCAAAGCTTGTGAATAATTAATGAATACCATCTCGTTTGTTATAAAGTATTAGGGCTTGCCGTAAAGAAGAAATTAGCTGCTGTGTTTATCACTGTAGCTTCTAGCGAAGTTCTGGAATATCGCAGGGCCTTTACAAACGTCATCCACATTATGCTGTTGAACATAACCATCATTGCAAGAAAGAATGCCCTTATGTACAAAATATACTGCAATGGGAAATTGTACAGAATGAATGATTTTGCCTCTAATCCTTTCTACATTAGCCTATATATTGCATAGCTCCTGTAGAACATTATTTAATTTTTTAGTAAGGCAGAACCAACTCGTGCACGCATACATCTCGACATGCTGGATAACGATTGACAACATCGTTATTGCTCGAATTTTCCAAGTAACCACTGAAAACTTCACAGAGCCACAAAGCCTCTTCACTGCCCATTGCAAATTTGGCACACAGAGAGGCCATACTGGCAAACAACCCAGATATTGCTGAATATGTCAGACTCTTCATTTTGTGTGCCGTTGGTTAAAATCGTGTTAGGCTGAAATTAAAAATTCATGCTTTAAGAATATTAATTGCAAATGAAAACTACTATCACTGTAGAAGATATATAAGCGAATAACTAAAAGAAACCTAGCTAAAGAAACTGCATGTAAATGATGCACATTGTCATTTTGATTGTATACAGTACATGTGTATATATTGTGCAAAACATCATAAAGATGGGGCTGCCCGTATATTTATTTCACTTTATAACAGTTTTTCACCACCTATGGACATTACTTTTCATTTTTTTCCAATTTCATAAAGCATAAGGCTTAGGACATCGACCTCACATTTTCAACCACCTGCTGCACAGGTTGGATTTTTGCTTCCAATACTCTCGAAATACCTATTGGCACGAACTGATTTGTAATTCGTGCAACGAAGTATGCAACACATTTTGCATTTCCCAGTTTATAAATTTTACATGATGATATTATAAAAATAGCAGGATAGCAGATACAGCAGGCACATGGCGCCACCTGACGGCTTATTCATTTAAAAATGGCGGAGGTCACGTTCAGCCAGAAGGCGTACTGTAAAATGATGTTGCATGCTGTTAAATACCCCCATTTTACCGTTAACGGAGTGTTGCTGGCAGAGAAATCGAAGTTGAAGGATTCAAGAAACATACAGTTGGTAGACTGCATTCCTTTGTTTCATCTAGGAATTGGTTTGACTCCGATGATCGAAGTCGCACTATTCCAAGTAGGTAGCCATCTTTGATAATGTACAGGGTGCGACGAAAACGGCAACGATAAATAGAATGCAGTGGTTGATGTTTGGTTTATTTTGGCGTAGATTGATTCCTACTGCAAGGAAAAGGGCTTGGTTCTTGCGGGGTATTATCAGGCCAATGTCAATTACAGAGATTCCAAGTAGGCATTTTCTCATAACTTAAATGTCCCTACCCCTGAATGCAAGCTTATGCATTGGCCTATAGCCAGTAGAATGATGATTTGCATATATTTACAGCCCTGATTGCTTTGCTTACAAAATAGCGGAAAAACTTCACGAACATTTAAGTGATGCTGTTCTAATCATGGTAGGTATGTGTAAGATACTGGGTACATGTTTATTATTTACTTGGCAAAAGAATGTATAACTTTGGGCTGATTAGGTTTACAATTGTTTTGAGGTTAAGCCGGTGAAGGAGTTAAATTCCTCATGTTATCGTCATGTTATCCTCATGTTACATTTTATTTTATACTACGTT
>JAQGAF010005627.1:0-11704 GCA_034687865.1 Kryphioiulus occultus | reverse complement strand
ACAAAAACTATTTAAAACCTGGAAAAACTCAATTCTATTAGCTTTAAAAACGGTTCTTTTCGAAAATGCTTACGCTAAGAAGCAATGCATTGTGGGAATAGCACAGACGATGCGACTGTTTTTACACCACGTGACCTCTAGCTGAAGACCCATACGTATTCGTAATTACATACAAGTGTGCGCACCCTGACAAAAAACCACGTTTTACGTATTACGAATTGCTGATACGGATTACGAATCCGGACAAGTGTGCGCGTACCTTTGAACAAAACATTAACATTAGGGTAATCGAACTATTTTAAGCGACTTGATTTCTTGACCCCACCCCCATTCCTTTATTGTTGTTGTATTGACTTCTTAAAATGCAGTACGTCAGTCATTAATGGCATGAAATTTTTTCTTGCGATTCATTCACTGGATGTTATGTTAGATTCCCCTCAAAGGAATTTCTTTTAATTGGAATCAACTTATTGTGTCCTTGTACAAGAGTATGTAAAGTTGCCCTTTAAAACTGGCCTCCATATAATGGTGAATAGTAGCTAGCATACTGTTTCAGCACAAAAATGACTTATGACTAAGTTCCATTAAATTTTGGTGCTGATACTGTGGGTATTCCAAATACACGATTTTGTAATGACATAATATTGGAACGGCCCCATATTATAAAAGTATGGTAATTAACCATCTCACAAATCTGAAAATGTCAGGAAAATCCATAAATATTAAAAGGTCAACTTGATCCAAATTGTGTCCTCCTTTCTTCGCCAAATTGAACATCCTATTTCAGTATATACATGTACAAGAGTTGGAGGTACAGTTTTTGAATATTTTTATTGAAATTTGATACCTTATGGACATCTTTGAGCACCTTGAGAGGACATCTTAATTGAGACATCTTTGAACATTTTTCTGCATGCATACATCGCTCTAATTTTCAAAACTGTTCAAATCTAGGGAATGGGCTAACCAGGGAATTAAATTTGCTCCTCCAGCTCTTCAAAGCATGAAAACAAAGCCAAATTATGTCGCTCAGTCTGATAATGTTTAAATTACTTTCTACACCCCGTCTACTATATTATACTACTGAAATCTACTGAATTATACTGAAATCATTGTGGACGTTGCTTATGAATAGCTTTAACTAGTTTATAATGTGGAGGGGATATGACGCTATAGGGATTTTAGGATACTTATTTAGGACACAATTAAATATAACTTGTCATTTCAGCGGCAGCATCATAGGATGTAGAATTCCATGTGCCTGCTGATGCCACCATATACATTGCTGCTACTGGCCAACAGCACCACTTCTGTCATAGACTTAATGGAGAGCAAGGATCTCCATGTCCCATTCATGTAAACTTCTTCCTCTTGCCAGTAGGCCTACTCTTCACCCAGTCCCTCGATGGCTTGTACAACACTTTGGTGGCACACCTGTACCGCATACATACGTTCTTAATGACAAACATAGACCATGTCCTCGGCTTCATCAAATGTTGAGCACAATGTTTTCCAATCAACCTTTATGCCTGTCAACTAGTGTCAGAAGATGGAACAAAGCAGAAGACAGGTCCTGCACCACCATGGGCTGGTGCACCTGCAACACAGCCAACAATGGACTCCGAGGTGGCCATTTTCAGAAGTGTCTTCAGCAGTTGAATTCCTCCTAAGTGTCCTCAGCAGTTGCCATCCTCAGAAGTATCCTCAGCAGTTGCCATCCTCAGAAGTGTCCTCAGCAGTTGCCTTCCTCAGAAGTGTCCTCAGCAGTTGCCTTCCTCAGAAGTGTCCTCAGCAGTTGCCATCCTCAGAAGTATCCTCAGCAGTTGCCTCTCCCACATGCAGTTCAAGCTTGATGGGTCCTTTGACCACGACCCAGCCAGCTCGAACTAGGTGCTTCATGGTGACACCGGTATTCAGTGTCATGGGTGCCACTGAGAGGACAGACAAGACACAGATGAAGAACAGTGAGTACATGTTTTTACATTTCCTTTATATTTTTGTTCCTGAATCTTGAGGGAGCCCATTAATGGAGTTGTGGGGAATCTATGGAAAAAATACTTGCTTTCTTACCCAACTAATCCCTAAACCAGTGCTTCCCAAACTTTACCCTTGTAGCGTACCAGAATGTATTTTTAACCAGTTGAAGTAAATGTGAAACTATCAGCAAAAGTGATTTAGGTTTATGAGGACTTGTAAGACTTTTAGGGTATCGGTGCGCACAGACTTAAATTCTAATAAGATAAAATAAGAATTTGTAGCCCAAATAATATAATATTGATGAACGCAAGTAAAATAAACAAATATAAATAGCTAAGTGACAAGAGCCTGTGATGGCTGTTTAAGTCACCACTAATGCACGCCCCTTCAAGAACAAGCTAAAATCAAAGCCATCCACAACCCATATAACAAGCACACATTTGAGGAAGTAGTGGTCTCACATGGCCATCTATTAACACTGCATTGTTGTGGCAACAATTTAACAATCACATTACCCACGTATTAGAACTGGGGTTCACAAAGCATGTATTTTTACAACCTTGCTATTAACTTGGTTGGCTTCATCTGTCTGTCTGTCACAGATGTTTACCAATGCATTTTAAAATTATTTACCATTATCCTAGCATAGTGAAACTGGGTACACATTAATTTCGCGGAACATTTTCTTGAGGTAAAAGATTATTGATGGATGTTGCTCCCTTCACGTGTTTATTGGCAATTGTAAACGTAAAAAAAAATGCATTAGATACCGTGGATGGCCCGATTTCGACATTTACATCTCCAAAAAATGCATTCGCTAGCTCAGTGTGCCCCGATTTCGAAACTTACGCGAGCAGTATGGCCAAACATGTTCTCTCTCCTCTGGACCGTTTAAAGCATTGTTTTTCTGAGATTTAGTGGTAAAACATTGCGCATGTCACCCTCGGCTTCTTGTCGCAGGATCCATGGTTGGGCACGACAGCAACTCGTCCCATTCAGATCTACTTCAATGACCAGAATATCGAAGCCTTAATTGCAAAATTAGTTTTTTGATGGGCTATTGATGGGCTTAAGGATGTGTCTTCAAATATCATTTACAGACTATGATAGCGGCACTTAGGGACGCATATGCTCCAATGGCTTCCCGAGCGGAAAAACTTTCATTTGGTGGTGACAAAATATATTATTAAGTTGGAAGGGCTCTGGCGAAAAAACGAACAGGGCTTTACTTTTTTATAGTCACTTTGTGTCCTCCGTAATTAAGTTTCGTCGAAGCGCTAGGAATAACTTTAGCGCTTTATTGGAAATTACGTGCAGCCTGCGCTTAGTATTCATGGGCACATATTAGAAAGTCGTTTTCACGTCTTTAAAGAACAAGACACTTTTAAAACCCGTTCCATTTCCAATTTCCCAGCAATATGGCACGGAGATTTTGGGCCCCCACCATCGCAATTTCCAGTGGTGATATTGATCACCATTCATCTGTATGGGAAGGTTTTCAGTAACTTCTTTAGGTTCAATTCTTTGGTCGATCACGACAAAATACATAAGCACTCGAGTGTTTAACATGTGTAGCCTATAGAGACTACAGTGGAAGCCTTTTAGTTGGACACCTCTATAAATCGGACACTCCAGTTTTTTGCTGCACCAGACGTGTGCCATTAGATTAACATTAGAGACAACCCCTCCATGCAGGGCATCCCGTAACTTGGACAGTATTCCATGCACCACTGATCAGAAAAACCCTTTGTCTTACAAAAAATTTGTCACATAGATGGAAATGGCTTCGTAATTTCCCACACCCTTCTTATGAGACCCTCAGTGTGATCAGACAATTGGAACTGAGTTTTCTGTCAAGAAATCACAAAAAACATCTGAATTATGTAACACCTCATGTTGTCTAAATGGCTTTTTGTCCTTATCCGCACTGCGCTCTGGTGATAACCACTTTACTTTGGAAAACGATGTAATTCCCTGCACTCTGTTACATTGTTAGCAGTGTCAATTTGTTTCGAAATCTTTACAAACTCTAACTAGTACACTTAGTTTGCACCATAAGTGTCCGACATAAAGGGGTTTGACTGTTTAAATAAGCTTTGTAAGAATTAGGATGTCAAGCAATGTATGAATTATGTAAGTTTATGTAAGAGTTAAGGTTGCAAGCAGTTATGCGTTTCTAGAGATGGCTCAATTTTTATTGGTGCATAGCAGCAAAATCAATACGGTACCTTATGATTCAAAGAACTCTAACATAAATATCGCTCTGAAATTTTACAAGAATCCTCAAATGAAATTCTGGACATGCATCCAAATACCCTAAAAACCTATGCAATGATGCAAACGACACATGTTCATAAAGCATGGACACGTGACCCAATGGTACGTTATACGTAGATTTAAAGAGTCCACATAAAGTAGATACACAAACAACGATGAGTATAATGGAAATGGTGTAGGTGGATGTCCATTAAAAATAAGTCAATATGTGTACATCAACTCATGCATGGACATGACCTTCCCGAAGGACGTTTGGAGGCGATCTCTATTCGTCCATGACATCAGAGTTAATGGCCTTTATGGATATTTTGACCCTGGGGCAAACATGTGGGCCATATGGTCTTTCGTGCGTGGAAACAAACCTGGATGCCAGGCAATTTGTTTGATGCACCTTCATCCCCCCTGCCCATAAGAACACCCTACTTATCATTCCTGCTTGCCTTTCACGTTCCTTCCGTAGATTATGCGTCCAAAAAGTGATCTATTATTGGAAACTAAGCCGGTGTGTAGTTCTAGCGAAGAAAGTTCGTACATGCATGCAAATGCAGCTAGGGCGCCATATATCAAAAAAAGCTAAATTGATTGGAAATGGCAAGAAGGGCGAGGGCAAAGAAAAAATCATTACTCTTCAGGAAGCCATAATTTGCATTATCCTTGAGAATTCCGGGGGAAAGTGTTAGTGACGGAATGTACACCAAATTATCGGCATCAATAATATGTGTAGTTATCAGTCTGGTTGTAACACGTTGCTGACAAAAGCGATATAGGAACTATGTTATTAAGACATCTTTGGCATGTTTCACCATTCAGTTTCATAGTAAGGGAACGCTCAAGTATTGTTTCACAGTAGCAGTGATAGTATTCATGAGTAATCAGATTTTCAGGATAATCGTGATTAACCGAATTTTTTTTAAAATTCGGCTCAAAATAGTGGATTTTAATCATAGATGAATATTGCATGAAAAGGTTACCACGAAATTAAGTATATTATACATTATTTTAAAATAATTACATGTGTAACGTATGATGAAATGAATGAGTACATCAAATGTTGGAATTTTGACAAAATGGAGGAAATTGAGTAAATTTGGACATCGGATAATATTTTGGGGACGTTTTGGACAGTAAATAAGATATCCTGGAAATAAAGGGCACTAGTGGCAGGTTTGAAAAAATGTGTAAAATGTGAAAAATTGGGAAAAATTGAGGCATTTCATTTCTGGATGCCGTGAATTTGAAGAATCACCCCAGGGTTCTTAATTTAATAAAAAAGCGAACTAAAATGGGATTGTTAATCAGTTGTTTTTTAATTACCTACAACGATCTTTTGAATGTCATATTTCCTAGAATGTCTTAAAAATACAGGATGCCTAAAATGCACTGAAAATACATTTCTGGTCAATTTTTTTTTAAATTTCGCCCACGACGACCTCTTACACATTAATGATTACTCTCTTAAATTTTGTGTAGAAGAGCATGCTGAAATCCATCATTTGTGTCCTAGGTTTTGTCAAAATGTTGCCTATGACGTTCTCAACAATGTTGTAGCTGAGTCGAGAAAGATGTCATTTTAAATTACAAAAAGGTGAAATTGTTTCATAAATGTTTGGTGGAAAATGGGGAAAAATCAAATGTTTGAATTTGAAAATTTGAAAAATTGTATACCAACTTTGTCTTGGTTTTCAATAATTTTAAAACACTTAAGAACTTAGGATATGCTTGTCAATATGCTATTTTGAAAGATTCAAAATTTAATGGCAATATTTTGACCACCTTCCCAAAATTGCAAGTGCAGAGAAACCAACGGTGTTCAAAGCAGATTCACGCATTAGACGTTAAGATCTAAATCCTAGAAGTTTTTTCACAACCTAAATTAGGTCGCAACCCAGCTCATAACGCACAGCCAATCAGCGGCCAGGGTTGGTGTGTTCTTCCTTAGATGAAAGAATAACATAGGCGGATTGCCGACGATGCATCCCCGTGTCAACTCCATCTTCAATAAGGTACTCTCAAATTAAAGATTCCTATCAGTATTAATCAATAGATAAATGAATGGAAGTCACCCGCGCATGAATATAGAGGCTTGAACAAAAACAACTTCATTCGGCTTTATTATGCCTCCCTGATTTGCATTTTAATCAACTCGGCGTCTGCGTCAATCCAACATCTTTTTCGACTTTCAGCATCTTGGGCAAACTCTAGGCAACTAATGTTTTCCCTTCTGAAGGAAAAATTTTCGAAAAATAAAAAACTGCCAACAACATAAGAAAAATGACGGCTTGTCAAAGAGCGTAGCTAGTATTTTCATCAAATATGAAGACTGCTGATTATTCATAGACAAACAGACCATCAGTCATACAAGCTTCATTACAAGCATCAAATCAACTGCCATGCAGGAATAAAAAGCGAAAAAGGGAGCCTTCGTGTATGCTATCAATACTTCCCCTCAGATTCCATGAAAGGGGTTAAAATGACTACCGCAATGATTGAAATTTTAAACGTAAACACGACAATAACCAAATTTTAATTATGAATACATGTACTGTAAGACCATTAAGGCTTGTGAATTATCTTGAATGCTCTATCTGCTGTAATAAATGCATGGCGATATGGTTGTTATGCTACAACACAACATGCAATTATAATAACTAGGCCTATTTTAAAGTTTATCCTTGGAAGTTGAGAAAAAATATTTTAAAATCCTTATCCTTGCATATAACGTGTCTTTAGATAACACCATTATGTTAATTTCTTCAGTGAATGTAATATCTCATCTGATCTTATTGGTTCCATTGCAAGTAGTACATATGGGTCCATTCGATCTGAACTATTTTTTCAGAAGTTTGGACGACAGGGTGTCTTTAAATGCCAGTAAAATTTTCCATTCCAAAAGTATTTAATAGTATTAGGCAACGTAACAATGGCAATAAAAAAATCTCAGCTGACTTTCATTGTTGTCAGGAATAATTAGATTGACAGCGCTAAACAAACACAAAGATGGATGAGGGCAATAAAACCAGTCAATGAAATCATTAAGGAGGTCTACAACCCCAACGTCATTCTGGCGTTGTGTGACTATACCTGCCATGCAAAATATTTACTTTGACATTTTCTCTTTTAAAAATTTCTAATAATGACTAAATTTTATTTTTTTCCCATCAAGTGAGGCGAATTGACCTCCGAATGACCTTTCGCATATATTTTTTTTTGCAAATCAACGGACGACTTTATTTAACTAAAAAAGCAAACGATCGCTAGTGAACGACTTAATCATCATTGAGAAATAATAAAATTTGACCATTATTAGAATGTCAAAGAAAATGTCAAAGTAAATTTTTTGCACGGCAGGTTTAGGGATGACGTCACACAGCGTCAGGATGACGGAATTTCAACTCGAATTTCGGACACCCTTAATAGAAATTCTATACAGAAAAATAATACAGACAGATTTAGGAATAAATGGTAAATTTTACTAAATTAGCGATATTAGGACAGCCGCTTTAAAAATCGAGTGTGATAAGTTGGGCAAAACCGTACAAGTAATATTTGAGGGCATCTCGAAGATTAGATAGAAGATTAGGGCATCTAGAAGATTAGAACATGTTTTTGGCCTTTAAAGACGCCCTGCAATATTTTGGTCAAGATCCACTCAATTCAGATAGCAAATTACCAGGTGCACCTAACGAAATGAATGCATTGATCATAATCTAATCCATCTGAAGTTCTGATCGAAGGTAAAATATCCAATTCCAGGATTTTCAGTCAGTGCTGCAACTTTCGCAGCCCGCCTCCTTTATCATCATCTTAAGATCCTATTAAATAGGAAGGAAAATGGAACCAACGAGGTATCCAAAGAGCCCCTTACTTTTTAATATAAACGTGAGCGCAAGCAGCTTACCCAAGCTGATCATAGAAAATAAGCGATGAGTAATGAGATTTTTGCATTTGGATTCGTTAACGTTACACGCACTATGGAAGAGATTTATTTATTAAGAAAGTACGCAGGGCCCTTTCTCGTTGCATTCAGCTTCTTTGGAGGCTGACATGTTGACAGGCAAGCGAATAAATGAAGCAGAATTAAGGTTCCTTCAAGAGATTTTCTCCAACAACGTTACTTTTGCAGTAATGCTCCTTCGACTATCAATGGGAGACTAATTAATTGTTAAAATGCGACGTGCGCGAGGAAGGAACCAAATATTGAACAATACATATCGTTAAGGAGAACATAATGCAGGATGGCTTTACTGTCAGTATTGAACATTTCTTAGCTTTGCGAGCGTTGCACCTTAATTGAATGTTTAGTCCGCCCCGGCGTCGAAATTGATCACGCATACACGTAGCCCACTCAATCTTAAATATCATCGCGTGTTGTCACTATCAATAATCGCTGGAATAAATTAGACCTAATTGAAGAATGAAATCCTAAGAGCAGCAAAGACATAAAGGGCGATGGGTGGATACAAACACTACCTGAAACCTTGTATAATTGATAATCAGAATTTAAAACATCCAGGGCTATGCTTGCAATGTTAGCAACTTCTCTAGTAACATTATGACTTTGGGAATTACAGTACTGATATCTGGAAATTTAATTTAATTCAACTTATGGTGCACTGTGCCTATTGGGTGGTCAAGCATCCGCTGGGTCACTATATGGGTATCCCATAGGGCATAGAACATGCAGTAAAGTAATTGAAACGAAATGGATTTACATGTTGAATGGAGCAAAATTTGTGAAAACAAACGGACTAAGAACTTGTTTTAATCGTAATGTAATTCAATCAAGAGCTCACCTTGCAAAGACATGTACAGCTTGTACTTAGACATGAATGGCTTAACCTTTGACCCAAACATATAACGCATGTATTAGCTCTAGAATTATCAGTTGTCCGTGACTGCTTTAATAATAATTAATATTATTAATAATAATGATATTAATTTAATTTAGCAATCACAGCGCAATATGCGTAATGGGCTTGTATGCTCTGCTCATCAAGAATAAAAATATATCAATATCAACATAATGTAAAATAAATACTCTCTCGGCAGCTTCCCCAAATACCAAATACATGTATTAACATGTCAAAACCCTAGATGATTGGATCACTATGTACAATGGGAACATCCATGGATGAAGCATATGCGAATACATGTACACTATGTTAAAATCCACACACATATATATAGTATTTAAGATGGCTTTATATATATAGGATGTATGGTTCTTAACATATATATATATTGATTGATTGTTTTTCATAGCAATTATACATCATATGTGCACCACAATATTAACATTAAACCCGTTAATACATGTATACGCGTCCTTGCTATGCATTACTGAGTCTCAATAAAGAAGAAGTTTAATTCTTTGTTTAGTTCGCTTTGATACTCTGGATACTCTGGAAGTTCATTGAATGTAGTTGGGACATTGAAACTGTGTAAATGTTGCCATAATTATTTTTAAAAAATGGTACAGAGTATCTATAACATTATTTTTAATTTTGCTGTTTTAAAGTCAGTTCCATTTTTGTAATCATTTCCAAAAAAGAATTATATATATTTACATAATGTCCCAATTGACGACTTTTCAAAATGTTCAGATTCTTGTAAATACATGTACATGTATCATTAGATGTTAAGTAATAAGTATCCCGAAACAAAACCTTAATTATCACCAACTAGTGAGTCATTCGCAGTTGGTCAGTCAAGAGTTAAGTCCATAGGACAGATACAATGAAACCTCGTTATGTCAGACTCTTATGGTACATGCAAAATTGTCTTACTTTTAGATGTTATTATGGATAACGTGTATTTACAAATTAAGCTATAATGCAAAGCAAGCAAAATTTCAATTTCATGAAGTTCAATTAAATTCAACTCAGTACCCTACTGTCTGTAATTTAATACCATGTGGTAGGGGGTGTAGTCCATCAACCCAAATTAAGATTCGGTGGGTACCACCAAGACATCATTGTCAAATTGAATTTCTTGAAGCTTAAGGCTATCCTTTGGAAGAGAATTCCAACGTCGGATGGCAGTTAACCAAATGGAAGTTAACTAAATAAAAATCGAAAACAGCTTAATTCACGTCTAAAGGATCTTGTAATGAAAGATGGATTCATTTCCATTATGGGCAACCAGAATTGCTTTTAAATGCATTAATTAGCATACAAGTGGAAATTAGAGATATTAAACCAAAGGAAGTATTTTTGACACCACGGAAATGCACGTATACTCATTTCCAAAATACAAATCACTGCTTGAGACCAGACTCTGAATATCAGTGTAGACTGGCTCGATTGTATTACTGCTTCAGTACTGTTGCCCAAGGTCCTACTTGAAACTTAACACTTATTAAGTCAAACCTTAATTGGGTTATGAAACATTTCTTCTATGAACTTAATAATTTCTCATTTAATCAAAAATCGAAATACTAAGTCGTTCTGCAGTGTCTAATTTCACCATGTGAAGTGTTTGAGAGAACTACCATAGTTATGTTTTTAATACTGTGCTTCATGGCATAATAGACTTCGATTTTCCAACCGTTTTGAAATTCTATTCATGGCATTGGTATTAAGTACACAGCAAACTGTTCCAAGAACAACGCTTTGTGAATACAATTCTAGTGAGCATAAAGTGGAACAAAACAACTATTGCACACATTGCGTTTTTCTAGAGACTTGAATCCGGATCCGTATTATTGGAATCCATACCATTAATGCTGGATGTGGGTGAGTTTAGTAGGTAATTTCTCCTAAAAGTGCATTTCCAGGAATATGCGATGTTTAAAACATTTTATTGCCAATTCTATGTAAGAAGGGGCAGGAAAATTTTAAGTGATGATGGAAAAGGGATAGGATTTTCGATTTTCAGGCTCATAACAGTTGTAAAATGGTTGCATTAAATATGTAGGGGCAGATTATCTAGAAATCTCTGGATAACCACTTGAAGTGCTTGTGTTTATCCTGATATAACCAATACTAAACCAACCTAAAAATGTCATTTACTTAACTGCATCTTAACATAGGCAATCACTGCGAGCCTAGAAGCTATTAAGGGAAGCCAACTTCCTCATACTGCCTAGATAACAGCAGGGATTAACGTAATAGCGTTATTTTCCTATTGTGGCATAATCCCAGCTAATAAAATTTCGGCGTACAAGTAAAATGATTTAAAAATTGAAATTAATCCATCCTGTTGATGTCTTGTGTATCAATATTGTCAATGTTTGAAATCCGTCATATTGTTTGTACAGGAGTTCCCTCATGGGTTCTCCATGAGAATCCCCCAGGGTCGTCAGGGGAATTAGAACGTACTGTAAAAGTCGGGAAAAACGGATTTGCGTTAACAGGAAGTTCCCCTCCCACCCTTGCCATGTTAAAAAATTGAAAAAATTGTATACATAAAATCTCTGCGAATAATGAATAAATCGTCGTGATAACAATTT
>JAQGAF010005626.1:0-11707 GCA_034687865.1 Kryphioiulus occultus | reverse complement strand
AGACGTTGGAATTCTCTTCCAAAAGACAGCCTTAAGCTTCAAGAAATTCAATTTTACAATGATGGTGGTTGTATCCATCCTAAAGCGGTGGTAATTGCCGATTAAATTGGGTTGATGGATTACACCCAATACCACACGGTATTCAGTTACTGATAGTAGGGTACTGAGTTGAATTGAATTGAATAAATGTTAATTAACGCATGGAGAAAAACCCACGGAGCCCCTGTAACAGTTCATAACACTTCCATGAGGATCCACCCATGGTGCGTTACGTAATATTTGCATGGCCCTTATTTCTGGTTAGGCTACTCAGCTTGCAAATCTGCAATAGCCGGGTCAGCGTGCACACATGCGGCTTCATTGGACGCTGACTGGACACTAGTTGCATCTAATTTCGTTTTTCACTCTACAGAATGTTTGGACAACAGAATCCATTTGGCTTGGGGCCCATGGGCAGCGGTCAGCAACCAAACCCTCGCCCTGGCGCGCCCGAAGCAATCCCCCTCAACAGCAGCAGCCTAGTTCAAGGAACGTTTGGTCAAACACCAACAAGTGGTCAGTCCACCGTCAGCAACCCGATAGCTGATCGGTTGGTCACCTTCGGAACGTTTGGTCAAACACCAACTAGTGTCTCGACAAGTGGTCAGTCCACCATCAATAGCCCGATAGCTGACCGGTTGGTCAGCTTCGGTCAGTCGGCCTCATTTGCTGCTCCATCAGGTCTACCGCAGTTTGGAACCGGTTCGCCAAACTCCACAAATGCGCCAATTTTTGGGTCAACCTTCCGTAGTCCTACCACGCCGGCATCATCCAACTTGACTGCAACGTCACCGCCGTCCTTCAGTTCCACCGCAACCTCACCGCCATCCTTCAGCTCGACGGCAACCTCGCCGTCGACCTTTAGTTTCACATCCAACAAACCAATGCCAAGGGGTCGAGTCATGCCTGGGTTCGGTGTAGTACCCTGGGCTTCCGCTGCACCAATATTCCCAGGAGGGGCTTCAAATTCTCCAGTTTTCACTGCTAGAAAACCTTTCCCGAGTGGGGACGCTGCCGCCAGCAACCCGTTTGGTCCGCGATTCAGCCAAAGCGCACCAGCCGCCGGTATCTTCGGCACCGCGAACACGGGGCCTGCTGAGCCGCCGAAGTCCTCCTTACTTGCCCTGCATAACAGCACTGCTGAACCAGAAAACTCCGTTATAAAATCCGTGGGTCCTAGCAGAGACAGAAGTAAACAGGACGAATCGAGGCTCGATCTTGCTCGCAAAGTCGCTGTGCAGAGAAAGGTCCCGTTATTTACCCGCGCTTTGGCGGGCGTAGGCAGAGTGGAAAAGACAGGGAGGGCCAGACTCCCGAGTAGGGAAGACAAGCCAAGAGGTTGGTATTTTTAGGAAAATAATATTAATGAGAGGTATTGTTAGAAGGAAATTCTTTTATTTATTTGAAAAAATAACCATTGGAACTGCAGGGTTCATACCGTCAGGGAAAGTCAGTGATTGTCAGGGTAATGAAAAGGTGTCTGGGAATTCGTCAAATTTCGTGAAATATATCAGGGAATGTTTGGTAAATTAAGGTAGTTTGCTATTTTTTTTAAAAAAAAAGCTACTATTCATCATTTCGGAACTTTTTTTTTGCAAAAATTTCACCTACGGAGCTCCTAAATTCTTAGCAAATGTATGAATATTTTCAATATATTTCTCAATGTGCTTTTAAATATGCTTGACTTTTACTCATTGAATGGTGTTGCATTTTTATATTGACAGGTGGGATTATAAGTGGCATTTGTCCTATCCACAACCTTTTCTTTTCAGAATAAACTTTCTTATTATTATCAATATTTTGTTTATAGAAATGTTATACTATTAAAGTTAGATTATTAATATTTTGTTTATAGAAATGTTATACTATTAAAGGTAGATTATTATTATTTTGTTTATAGAAATGTTATACTATTAATGTTAGATTATTACTATTGCTAAACAAAGCACTAATACAGCACTGTATTGTTTAATTATGTGTATTTTTCACAAAATTTGCCAGTTATATTTACTTCGCTAATAATTTCGCTACTAATTATACAAATTCATTACACTCTTGATCCAAATCTCCGAAAATTTTCGCCTACGGTGTGTTAAGCTTCGATTCAGGGCTTGCAAATTAATACATGTATTATTTTTGTGGTCTGAAATTGTGGGAAATTTCGTGTAAAATGTCAGGGAAATTACTGGGAAGTTGTCAGGTAATGTCAGGGAAATTACTGCAAGTTGTCAGGGAAATCGATTTGAAAATTTGAGTGGGAACCTGGCACTATTGAAACGACCTGTTTACCGTCTCAATTCCTTGCCAATTTTCAGAGCCACGCTCCAGAAAGTCGAGCGAAAGACGTGGCAGCATCACAGATCCGGACAGCTTGGAAAAGACCCGCGTCTCGCCACAGGAGCTTCAGCAGCTGACCTCCATCATGTGCAGGGGCATGCCCGATCATCTGAACAACAAACAAACACTGATGCGGCATTTTGGAAAGTTTGGCATCGTAACTCGGCTGTACTGCAACCTTTCGAAGAGCTCTGCTTATGTTTATTTTCGTGATCACGTAAGCATTTTTGCTTCGCTTAATGTTGAGCCTTACAACGGGTGTTGAAACGCCGTTAATTTTTTTTCTCAGGATGCCGCTGCCAGTGCCAAGGCATCGGGTGCTGTTCTGGAGCCTGGAACCGATCCCATGCTCATCCTTTGGACTAAATCCATAGCGTCAGGGCGCCAGAGTAAGTACCTAACCTAATTAAAGGTCAGCTCGAAGAAAAGCGTGTGGCTCGACATTGACAATCTTTGCAGAGTCAGACGCCCAAAGCTCCGTCGCTGAATCTCCCAAAGTGGCCAAGTCGTATGTCGATCCATCAGACGTGAACGAAGAACTGGCATCCATGCGCCAGACCCAGGTTTTCGAACCTCCGAAACTGATACACAGGCCAAAGAACAGTCCCAAAACACGCCAGACAAAGCAAGACCCAGGGGAAGCATATGGTTAAGTGGCGACCAACACCAACTTACTTTTGCAAAACTGACCAAATCTGTTGTTACCAACCGCAACGTTTTGTTCCTTTAATTTAGAAACCCAGCACCAAGAAGCAGCAACTCGCCTTTACGTGAACTCGTCGGAAGAACGCTACCGAGCTTTGGACAACCGGGACAAGCTTTTGAGACAAGGTACAGTCAAGCTCGGTTATAACGAGCATCGAGGGACAAACCCAATTTGCTCTTTATAACCGTTACTCGCTATATCCGTGAAGAGCTAAATTCGCGTACATTTAACCATAACTCACTTCCCTGAATTAATATAAGTTTCCTTTGCTAAGAACTATATTTCAGAGTAAGTTTGCTTTTAACGATTTAAATTCACCCTCGACATCACATCGAAATCTGTATAGAAATTAGATCAAACTTGTATAATTCCTTCACCAAAATGATGACATAATTCTTTAACGTCCCAAACTGTCATACATGTAAGGGGACTAATGACTTGCTTCAGTTTTTGCCTTAGAGGATGTTTATTTTTCTGTAATTTGCGAAAAAAAATTGCTTGTGGGGGACACCTGAGGGTAAACTCGCAACCTGATATCTATATGAACAGAGAATCCAAAGGTTTACTTAAGTTTTGGTGTCTTGGATGCCGTATTTTCGAAAATTTGCTCGATATATCTGAGTAGTGTGCTCGTTATAACCGTGAAAGATTCTATGGAAATCTGCGTAAACCAAATCCGAAATTGCAATTTGATCGTTATAACCGAGATCTCCTTATAACCGTGATCGTTATAACCGAGTTCGACTGTAGCATATTGACATAAACAGACTTCTGCGCTTAAAATCAAAAAACTCAATTTCCTTTTTCTGCTATTTTCAAGGAGTCAAGAAGCAGTCTGATCTGGCCACTGCCAAGGCGACCGTTGGCACCTGCCCGGACATGTGCCCGGAGAAAGAACGCTACATGCGCGAGCACAGGAATCAGCTACACCCGTTTGAATTGAAATCAGACTCAGTACGTTCTCTCTAATGGATGCTTTTGTCATTTTCTGTAAATTGGACCAAGTCCACCGTACAAGACTTGCTTTTTTCAGGACATTAGAAGTCCAGCAGCCGATCACCGAAAAATCATCAAGGAGTACAGCCGTTCGTCCGCTGATCAGGAGGAACCGCTTCCGCACGAACTCCGACCTGCTAGCGCGCTGTCCATGACGATGGGCTACCTTGTGTGCAACATCATGGACAAGCACGAGCAGGGACAGTGCAGCGCCGAAGAGTGGTACGACTTTGTGTGGAACCGCACTAGAGCCATACGAAAAGTAGGTCTCCTTTCATCAGTCCATGACTTTACAGTGACTTTTTCATGACTTCAATACCTATTAGAATACGGGAGCCCATTTAAGTTTTATGTCCCCACCAAATTAATTTTCAGAAACATCCTCTACCTCACTGATGACATGATCATTGGCGAAAAATACGCCTTAGGTGAAATTTTTTTGCGAAACCGGATGATATATGATGAATTTTTGAATTTAAAACCCACATTTTTATTTTGTGACTCCATGAAAAGGCACAAATTCCATGAAGCTGTTGTAAATTTCTTGACTTTTCCATGACCCTGATGTAAATTTTATGACTTTTCCATGACTTATATGACCTGAATTTCATTTCCTTGCTGTTTCTTCCATGAATAACACGAACACGAATCAATGAAAATGTTGTCCAGCTGCAACCATGATTCGATAAAAACGAACACGAATCAATGCAAATGTGGTCCAGATGCAACCAAGATTCAATACAAACGAACACGAATCAATGAAAATGTTGCCCAGATGCAATCATGCAAGATGCGATACAAACTGACACGAATTAATGAAAATGTTGCCCAGATGCAATCATGCAAGATTCGATACAAACTGACACGAATCAATAAAAATGTTGTCCAGATACAAACAATATATGTGGACAAAGCACCAACAGATCAACGAAGAATAATCATTTTCCTCGATTGCAGGACATCACGCAACAGCACTTGTGCGACCACGCAGCGGTGACCCTGGTGGAGAAGTGCGCCCGTTTCCACATCCACTGCGCCGCAAGGCTATGCGAGGAGGACATGAGCAGCTTCGACCAGAAGATCAACAACGAGAACCTGACCAACTGCCTGCAGACACTCAAGTACTTTTACGAGGACATGGAGGCGAAGGGTGAGCGGTGCCCCGCAGAAGCAGAGTTCAGAGCCTACGAGGTGTTGCTCAAGCTGAACGAGGGCGACATCCTCCGCCAGGTGCAGCTTCTAGCGCCGGAGGTGCGAGAGTCGCACCACGTGCTGCAGGCGCTGGGATTCTACGCCGCACTCAACACTAACAACTACGTGAGGTTCTTCAAGCTGGTTCGTGCAACCTCATACCTGAATGCGTGCATCTTGCAACGATACTTCACTCAGGTGCGGCTAAAGGCGCTGAATGCAGTCGTGAGGGCCTACAGCCCAGTCAACCATTCTGGCCAGGTAAGAAAATCTGATATGGTTATAACGAGCATCAAGGGAGCGACCTAATTTGCTCGTTATAACCGTCACTCGCTATATGCGGGAAGAGTTAAATTCGCCATACATTTAACGACAAGTTGCTTATAAGTTTGCTTATAATTAATTTGAATTCACCCACAGTGCATAGGAAATGCAACTGTCAAGTATTTGTCACGATAATCGTGATTTTCAACCACATCACCCGATGTGCAGACACTCGACATCATTTTCATCGAAATCCGTATACAAATTTGATCTTAAATAATTTATTTTTGTCACACAAAAGCCTGATCACATTTAAATACCACATATCAAACTTGTATAACCTCGTCACCAAGATGATGATGTAATTCTTTAATGTCCCAAAGTGCCATACATGTAAGTGGACTAATGACTAATGACTGCACTAATGGCTAGCTTCCGTTTTTGGCCTTGGCCGGATATTCATTTTTCTATAATTTGCGAAAAAAAAATTTACATGGGGACACCTGCGTGTAAACTCGAAACTTGATGTCTATATGAACAGAGAACTCAAAGGTTAACTTAAGTTTTGGTGTCTTCGATACCGTATTTTCGAAAATTTGCTCGTTATATCCGAGGAGTGTGCTCGCTATAACCGTGAAAGATTCTATGTAATTCTGCATTACACAGTGTTTATGGATATCCCATCCCTTTTTTGCATTAATTTGGCAAGTTCATTATATTCTTCCCCAGCGTTTGTTGGAAAGCAATTTGAGATATGCGTCGCATGCATGTTCATTACCACACGCAATATATTGTCTTACGCAAGGCCCGGATATTGAACATGCAAAATGAGAACGCCGGCAATAACCATAACCACGCAACAACCTGTGGAAGGTTTGGCCATTTGGAAATTGCCATCAACGCCTTCTCCATTAAAGTTTCACGTAAATTTCAATTACACGCCACATATTTCATGCTGTACCTGGTTGATGGAAGTCCGGGGCGAATTGCTTGGCGCAAAGTCTGGCGAAGTCCGAATCCTCATGGGCATGCAGGGCGGCCACATCAGCTTGCTCGGATTTGCCCCTTGCAGTTGCTGTCCTGGAAACACCAAAAACGACAATTAGTTTTATGACCTCAAATGCAGATTGCACCCCAATGGCAAACAAGAACTGCGATGTTCAAACACTAATTCTCGCTAATGGTCAAGCCACTTCGATTGATGGCAAGCACTGGGTGTGTCGATTTTGTACGTTGTGTATCACATTTCCGTATTTTACATTGGACAACACAGCGTACACAACGTACAAAATAGAATGTCATATACCACTATATCGATTTAACTACTTTTGTTACAGACCGTATAGAACAGATGTATATACGTATAGGCTGAATATATGTTGCAGTGGGTCAGTATCGAGTCACATATCAGTTCCAATCAGTATTGCAATAACTTTGAAATCAGTTTTACTAATGGATTATTAAAAAAAATTTAACACGATTAAGTAATATAGCAACCGTGTTTTATGGACGTGTATTTATTATTTTATATAGCAAAGTTAAATAATAATAGCTTTTATAATACGAATAAATTACACATTAACCTTGTTTTTGTCGTGCATTTAATAATTATGGCCTACACCTGCACTCAACCTCCCCAAATCTGTAAAAAAATCAATGTTCCTAAAAATTTAGTTTTTAGTGACCAACAGCACTGCACTGTATATGCCATTAACTATTATAGGTATATTATTATTAAATGCACGATTATAAAATATGGTTATTGTGTTATAAAAGTTAATTATTCCACTGTCTTATAAAAAGAATAAATATTAATAGATTATTTGACTGTTACTGTATATACATGTACATTGCACCATGCTCTGCTATGGACAGTATCAGACAGTGGGCTTCTCCTAACGGCTGGTAAGCTAGCAGTGATGGCCTGTCAGTTGGGCAGCTAGCAAAAGATATTGCGTTTTTAGGTTAGGTTAACAAAAACGCAATACAAGAAACAAATTCAGCAATAAATAAACAAAAATGATAAATTACAATAGCTAGGACAGGTGTCATGGTTGTATACTTGGCAAATAAGGTTGCAATAAACACTGTAAATATGTTGTGCACAATTGGAGCAAGGCATAATGCGCAGTTCTGCCTTAGATCAAGTATTCAATTGGGCAAAAACTTGCAAGAACTGTCAACATCAGTGTTTGACTTATCAACAATCCAAAATGCCTCCAGATTTCTCCAGTCCAACTGTCGCGTTGTTTGACTAGGCAACGATTTTTTTTAGGGAATGTAGAGCTATTAATTCTGTTAACATTTCTGGACATCTAAACTACAAATACGAATTATTGCTTGCTGAAATGTCAAAAGACTTGCATGGAAAATTTGTAGCTTCGAAAAATTCACTCGAAAAGCATATATGTTTGTCAACTGTTGTTGCTTTGTTGTTGTCTGCATGATATTGCTCAATCCTTATAATTTATTGAACACGTACATACAGTACAACAGGGTGGTTAAATCAAGGCCACCCTGTAAAACATAATTGCAGCCAATATCACATTAAAGAAAATGTGATAATTTAATTAGGTGAATAAGACGACTCCAGATTGCAGCCAATTTGGTTGCATTGGAGCATTGGTAATTCATTTACGTGCAATAAAATATTATGTGGCCATTTGCGGAGACGAAGTGCATAGGGTAGCGTTAATAATTTTACAAAGAAAATATTCGGCACGTGCAGCTCTTTATTTTCCACGCTGCTCATTTCACGCACGTCTAGCGATCATGTTGCATGGCAATTTCTCCCCAGATGATGTATTAATAATACCAGCGAATTTCCAAGCAGATTGCATTTTATTACATAGGGGTAATCTATATTATGGGCCATACAAAACCATTTCTCAAAGCACTTAACGCAGGGCACGTTTCGATTTGCCATATGCACGAACCACACTTAGAGTACATCGAGCTGAAGACAAGCTGTTCTCAACGCTTCCAAATTGTACAAATAAGTGTAAAAAAGTGCGAATCATTCATTGCACGAATAAATGAGATATCGAGTGAAAGCCACGAAGATCGCTATGATGCTATTAATTAACTACATTCATAAATTTCGACAAAAAATGTCGTGGTGCATTTCCATTAAGTACTTTTAACTTTAACATGGCTTTTCACTTATGAAATAGTTTGTCATCCATTTACTCGACATCAACCTCAAAGTGACTGAGGCACTACTGTTAATTAACTACATGTAGGTAAGCTTCGAAAAATAATGGTTTGGCGAATTTCCATTAGATACTTTTAACTTTATCATAGTTTTAGTTTATGGATTTATTCGACGCCAACCACAATATTGATCAGGCACTACGGTTGTGGCTTGTTAATTACATGTAACTATGTGAACTTCGGAAAATGATGTTATGGATCATAACTTTATCATAACATTTAGTTCAAGAATCAGTTTATCACTGCTGGTTGCAGCGCTGCTACAGCAATTAACTCGTTAAGCTCAAAACATAATGATATGGAGATTTTCCATAAAATGATTTCAACTTTATCACAGCTTTAGTTTCTAAACCAGTTTATCATCGAATAAATACACGACATGAATCACTAAGTTGCTTAGGCAATAAGGTTGTAATGCTGTTAATTAACTACTAAATGTAAACTTGGAAAAAGAATATTATGAATGATGAGTTAACATTAAGTACTTATGGCATTTACTATATGACTCAGCTGATTATCCATTTAATCGACATCAAGAAAACTATTGTTGAGGATGATGAATTCCCATTAAGTTCAATTAGAACCAATTAGTCAATTTTAATTACAATTATTTTTTAAGATTGACACCTCCTAATGCATTTGAATTGCATTTCTTTTCCATGTGGGACACCAACCACTGTAGACAGGGAGCGAAAAATTCTGTCAATAATGGAATATTTCCACTAGCATATTGTTATTGGCTGCACAGCCCTCATAGACGATACTGTCTGTACATCATCCCAGATTCGGTCCACGGATTTCCATGGAGCCAATCCCATTTTTCGCCAGCCAAACACTGTTGATTTCACTGGTGGCAGAAGTAGGTCAGTGGAAGAAAGAGAAAGCAAGGCCTCGATTTTGCGAAGAAAAGAAATGGTAATGGAATCGAGACATTGTCGAAGAGCGACATTCCTAGCGTGCCTGCAAAGCAATTTCTAAGACCCTCCCCCAGAGGATCTTATAGTCTACCTTGATCCACATACCCTCAGCCCCGCACTATTTTCTGCACCGCATACTTTGGCTCAGAAAACCTCGACTTCAGTTGCCCATCGTAAAGATTTATACGCAGGAGACACAGATACTGCGCTTCCGTTTAAGCGTGTTTACATCCGCTCTTGTTGCCCCATTAATTACCACTTCGCTGAAGCAATGGCGGCGATAATTAACTCGCCTTCGACGAAATTTCCGGAAATCGATAGCCTATCTCTTGCTTATTTAAATAATTGTTATTTCGTTAGATGGGAAATTCGGATAAGGAACGTATCTAATAGGGACTTAGCATTTTATTCGCCGAAATTTTGGCCTGCAAAACATGTTTACATAATACCCGCTATTTTTTCTGTGCTTTTGGGCTACGAATAAATCGGTTTTATTCGTAGGCTATGAATTCTCAAACGAAAACTTTGTGATGCCAGATCAGCTAGGGATTAACTTTACTTTATCCCTATGCATTAGTGCCATCCTGCATAGGGACATATCTACTGAAGAGGTGGTCACACTGATTCATTTCTCTTTCGTTCGGAAAAAAAAAACGCAACATGCGAAACGAAAACTCTATACGAAACAAATAATGATAAGTTTTCGGAATTTCCTTTTCGTGGTGCGTTTTCGGCGAATGTACGAGGGTAGTTCGATAAGTAAGGTAATTTATTTATTTAAAAAAGAACGATTCGTTATGTGACACAACTGAAATATTCAATTTGTAGAGAATGTAATACTCAATTTTCCACATAATCACCACAGTTATTGATGCATTTGTCCCATCGCGTCACAAGTTTCTGCATACCATCATTGAAAAATTTGTTTGGTTGCCCATAGAGCCAATGTCGCCCACTGCGCTTGTTGTCTTTGAGATAGGTCCGACCGCCAATGAATGTTTCGCACAATTCCACCATGATTTCCGTGAAAGACAGTGGTCACCACACACGTCGACTAATCCTTTGGGAATTTCGAATGGCTTAAGCTTTTTTAACCATAAAAAACGAATAACACTTCGCACTACTTCAACTGAGAACATTACCGAACACATTTTGCAATGATGGTATGCAGAAACTTGTGAGGCGATGGGACAAATGCATCAATAACTATGGAGATTATTTCGAAAAATAGAGTATTAAATGCTCTACAAAGTGTATATTGTAGTTTTTGTCACATAATAAGTCGTTCTGTTTTTTTAAATTACCTTATTTTTTGAACTTCCCTCCTAGATTCAAAAGGGAATAGCGGGAATCTCCCGTTTTGAATTTTTATCATAGCTTGTACATGTATATCTGCATGCCTTGCTTCAAAATACGATAACTAACAAAAGTCAGCAACAGCACTACTGCTTAGCCCCTGCTACGCCACAGACACTACGAGAAAGTGGGCTTCTCCTATATGCTCGAAGGCTGGCAGTGATTATCTGTAGGGTTGGGGCAGCTAAAGAAATTACAGTTTAGGTTTGTCCAGGGACCAAATTTTGGACTTTCACAAAGTTGTGTTTTTCTCGGATTGCATTTAAATTAAAATATGCAATAAAACTCAACATAGACACTCATACCAAGTTAAATTAAAAGTTGTAACAGACGCACGTACGTTTCGAATATACGTTTTTCTGGGCGTTTCCGAGCTTCCAAGTCTAATCGATCATAATTGTCAATTAAAACTTAAAGGGAATTACATTTATCTACACAATTGTAATACAATATTCCTTTCTGCAAATTGAGCCTGTCCAGCAAATTTCAGCACTTATGGATTTAGCTAAGTATTTCAAAATGAATTACATATACACTGTAAAAACATAGTCTTATTTAAAGTCTTTTCTAATGTCTGAAAGGTAGAACAAGACAAATATTATGTCTTAAATAAAGAGCAAGGCGCATTTTCTGACTGAAACATGAAAGAAAGATATATTTTGAGTCAGCTTAAGTCACGTAATGTGAC
>JAQGAF010005625.1:0-11707 GCA_034687865.1 Kryphioiulus occultus | reverse complement strand
TGGACAAGGCTTTTGATACAAAAGTGAACCTGTCCCCCCCCAGAGCTGTATACTCTCAGACAGCACTGAGCATATGTCCCGAGGCTAAATGGATGACAACTTTCATTCTCTGCTCGCAATCAGACACCAAGCTTAACTGGCTATGCCTCTTTACTGTTTACACTGTACACTGTATTTCCAAAAGTAATTAGACACCTGCTTGTGCACCGGTGTCCAGCTGTTGAAGCCCCATAATATGAATTTCCGCTGCTTCAATGTCAAGCTGCAGCTAGAGCTCAGTCACCTCAGTACACCTCAATACTGGAGGAATAGTGGTCTGGGGCTGTTTCTCATGGTTCCATGATCACAGATATCAGGGCCATATACAGTATGGTCAATCTGGACCATTTAGTGCTACAAAAGTTGAGGCAACAGTTTGGGGAGTGGCCATTCCTGAGCCAACATGACAATGCTCCCATCCCATTTTGAAGTGGTTGTAATTAAGACATGGCTGCATAAAAACCTGGCAGACTTTCACAGAATCCCTATCTAAACCCAAATAAACGCCGGATCAGAACGGTCAAGATCAGTGTCTGACTTCGATCACCACTGCGTTTTATGGATGAATGGAGCAAACCTGTTTCAAAATAAAGTGGAAAGTCTCCCAAGACTTGTGGAAGCACCATGACCAAAACCTTGTCCAAGATCTTACTGCTAGTTGAGCTAACATCAAAACATTGTGCACAAGCCGGTGTCCGATTACCTTTTGCAATACAGTGTACCTCTCCATAGGCCAAGAAGGCATGACTGGTAAAAATCGCAGCCAGCCCTTTGACCTCGTACTCTAGTTGTTTACCTGTTCTGGAAGGCGGCGTATGCCGATAGGATGACGGCCAGACCGAAGACCAGTTCCCTGCCGTGCGAGCCCATGACCGTGGATAGTTTGGAGGCGATTTGCGTGCGCGTACGTGGCCGCAAGCTGATTTCGTCGCTGTCCTTTGCACCGTTTCTCTCGGGCTCCATTGTCGATGCTTACGTCATGGCGATCTCGTTCGCGTTCGTCGGAAAACAGCCTCGAAGTCCATCGCTAGATTTCGCAACGGCCAGTGTCCCTGAAGGCGAAAAACCGCTAATTAACCCATTCATTAAAACCAGAACTAATTAATTCGATTCGAACGTTCTAAAAGGAACGCCCACTGCGCGTTCTCACCCCGAACCCCCCAGGATTTTTTCGTGCTGTTTTCGCCGAAATTCGCTTGAGAAAATCACAACGTACGAAACTACGACCGATAATATAAAAAATAGCAACGCAAGCTAGCTAGAGGATAAAAACAAACGGGCGCGATAGTGACGATACGATACGAACAGACGATTCCCAAAAAAAAGCCGCTGTTTATCCGCAGAATGGCACCTCGGTGTTATTGGAGAGTATCAAATCAAGTGGCAAATCCCAGACTGCCACCACGAGCTGGCAAGCTACGTGATTAATCCGAGTTTAGCGTTTCACGCCCACCTCTACTACGATTTAAAAGTCGACCAATCATCTCGCTGTGCCGCTACAGCGGCTGAATGCCACTTGCCCGCTACTTCAAAACTCGACATACCCAGCTCGTGATATGTAGTAAATAAGATACATGCATTAATGTAAAAAAGACGCAATTACTTCGACTGAATTTCCAGTTTGCGATGATTTCCCATTTCCCGCAATTGATTCAAAGGATGATTGAACCTGTAGAAAATTCAGTGCTATGAAACGCCATTTCGGCTTGTATATTCGATTTGAATTATTTCCTCATTTACTGGACTCGAACAGGTTATAAAACCCCCAAAAAATTGGACAAACCTTAGATGAACTGCGAATTGGGGATGAGGGTGTTGACAAAACATCGTTGTCAGTCATTTCTGAATTGTACGAGTGAATTTTGACATTACGGCCCAGCTGTTAGCTAGGATCACGTCACACAGCTTCATGGTTAGGACAAATTTGAACAGTGTTGTCGCCTTCGCAGTCCCCTTCAAAATCCCGGCATTGGTGATGATCGTTCCAATGTCAGTTTCGCAGAAACCGAGCTGCAAGAACGAGCAGGAGTTAATATTAGCTAACTCGTAGTTTGTCATACGTTGCGAAGTTATTGTAAATTCAATTTTCACCAAGATCTGGAGGAAGCTCAATGTGTCTATGAAGATTGAGGTGGGAAAAGTAGGGGTAGACGTGATCGAGTAAACTCACTCCACTGGTCAAGTTCGAGTCAGGCCGCCAAATTGAAATCTAAAAAATAAATTTGCTTCAATTTCAGTTCTTGACATGAGCAGCGCCTATCCTCACCCCAAGCATGGATAAAACCTTGCGGGTCTTCGTGCCCCACGAGCTGCCAGCCTGCCACCAAGGGGGTCATCTGGTGGGCTGGAGTGAAACCATTATTGAAAATAATCGCCAAATAATAACAGTTTTCATTTTCGCCTTAATTCCGTACGAAAATTCGCATCCTAATGAGTCTCAGATTCGCCACCTGGGCTCCTTCGAGCCCCACGAGCGGGTTGTCCCAGTGCGCAATGGCCCGTGTGGCAATGTCCAACTGCACGTGCGCTTGACCGCTACCCACCAGCTGGACATTGCCAGTGTCCGAGTGGGGGACACCCTCCTGGCGTCGCCTTCCGAACACTGCGACCTGGTCCTCTACAACCCGTCCCTATTCACGGCACTGAATCCGGAAATTATCTCCCGCGATGACTGCCGGTCAGTGTCGCTGGTTCAGGCTCTTTCCACTGCAATCCTCGACTTCAGAGCCTCCGATCTAGGCGAGGGTCCTGGCGTCGTCGACTTCACAGAGTTGACCGGTGGCCGGTCACTGACCGCTGCAGTCTGGGCTGCTGCGTCGTGGGCACTCGCGACGTGCGTGGCAGTCATTGCTACCGTATCCTGCAAGGTGGCCCATGTGAGGCAAGCGGTTTTACCATCTCTGCGTCGATGCCTTTGAAATGCCTTTCTGGTTTTCGCGATGGTGCTTAACTGGAGTTATCTTCTTTTCAGCGGCATCTCATTCCTCGTCGGCAGAACTTCCAAGTTCAGCGTTTGTGCCCAGCTGAAGACGCGTCTTCTGCAGCTGGATTATTTGAGGAAATCCGGGACGAGACCTAGTCAAGAGATGAGGTTACTTTTAACATTATTTGAAAGTATTAGCCAGGACAGGGTTCCCCCAGAGATGGAATTTTCAAACAATTTTCCCAGGCCACTGAAAACACCAGAAAATCACATATGCAGATGTAAAGAGTGTCGTAAGGAAACAGCAAATCTAGATGTTTATTTTTTAAATTGACAATCTCATTATTACCAGACTTTTCCAGGTTTGAAAAGAAATGTCCATGCCCACCCTAACCACTGAAAATGGAGCAGTGAAAATGGAACAGTAGTTTTTCTTTTAAAATTGACAACTTCATTATTAATTTCAAATGTAAAAAATGTAAAAATTGTTTTTCTGTTAACCAATGTATCATGAACCAAAATATTTTTATTATTATAATTAATTAATTTGTTGAATTTCCCTGACCTATGAAATTGCAAGAATATCGATGACTCGCAAATGTGAAGAATGTCACAAAACAAATTGTCATTAATTTCTTCCACAAAATTTCTTGTCATCTCTTGAATTTTTTTGTTAACAAATAACTAGCTACGTACAATGTATCATTGATTTGTCGAACTCCTCTGACTTTTCAAACTAAATCCAATTTCCCTGACTTTTCCATTTCCCTGATATTTCCAGGTTTTCCAGGTCTTGGAGCCCTGGAGAACTTCTCATTGTTAGACTAAGATATCAGAAGAGCTCACCTGTAGAATAGTCATCCGCTTGACAATCCGTTCTCGTTGCCAGGTTCTGGAACACATCGGCAGTCATCTTCGTCGATTTCTTGCTGGGGCTGTTGCTGACCGCCGCCCTTTACAAGACGATCTCCACGGTGCTTCTCCTGGACGTCTTTCTTGAGTGGACCAACGTAAGACTTGCTTCGAACCGATCGTGTCTCAGAAGAATATCTCGAACCAAAATACTGATAGATTCCTCTTCGGCTTCCTAGGCTCGATCGGAAAAATAATTCACGTTCTCTTAGCTTTTCATCGGCATAATTTCCAGGTTTTTTTCTCGTCACCTTTACGTTTAGCTACTCGTCGGCAATCTCCGAAGCCTGTTGGTTTGGCTAATGGGCAATCCCGCTGGTTTCAAACTCAATAGTCGACTGAGCTCGTCCATGGGAAACTTCTTCACGTACCACATTTACTTGTGGGAAGGTCAGTTTGCCGCTGCTTTTCTCTGCACATCTCCGCACCCATTTCACACTCGTTTTTCCTCTGCGTTTTTCTGGACAGCTTACCTGTACATCATAAAGCCGGCGCTGGAGGTCATGTTGGCTGCCGTGTACTACTGCGGCGTCCTGGGCCTGACCTTCCAACTGGGGATTCTCAGCGACCTTTTCACCTTCGCCACCTTCCACGTCTACTGTTTCTACGCCTATGCAGCCAAGTGGGTTCAATCTTGCATTTTCCGCTTTACCACAGCAATTTCCCTTGTTGGGCTTGAGTTCCATATCGTCCTTGTGGGCATTGCGCCACTTAACCCCAACCAACCAGCAATCTCGATAAATCTTTTCGGTTGTAACATAGCTGGCATTTCTGAGCATTCGTTGACTCCGTTGTGACAAAGACTGCTTTCGATAACTATCAGTCATGTTCAAACAACTCTTTCCACGCTGCAGGTTGTATCGCTTGAACTTTGTGGGCCTCATTTCCTACTGGCGTCTCTTCCGCGGCAAGAAGTGGAATCCTCTGCGGCAGCGCGTCGACTCGTGCACTTACGACGTGGACCAGCTGTTCATGGGAACCCTGTGTTTCACGACCTTGCTGTTTCTTCTGCCGACCACCTTGCTCTACTACGCAGTCTTTACGATTGTAAGGTCTCTCCAGTTTTTATTTCAGGTTTCTGGCAGTGTTGAAAGTCTTCATTTTCTTGTTTTTCGATACAGCTCAGAATACCGATCCTTCTCTTGCAAGGCATAATCCACAAAACGATGAGTTTCATCGACCAGATGCCGTTGTACACGCTGGTTCTTTACATGGTTGGATCAAAATGCCTAGTTGGTACGTCGGGAACTATTTCTATACCACTATTCGTGTTTAACAACTTCAAGTTTTTCTTCACGCGAATTAGGAATTAAGGCACGTTTTGCATTGTTTTCTTTTTAGGGAAAGTAAACTTTACGGTTGTTCCTGGACGTACCTTGGAAGGCCCTTTGATCTTGAGTATGAAGGTGAGCTGTCAACTCATTTTTTCAAGTTGAGGAGAAACTTCTGCTGATGTTTTTTTCCTTGCAGGGAGAGATGTGTTCCTTGAATGTTGCCGCCTCCAAGTTCCTACCTCTCGTGGCCCCGAGAGGTAACAGAGTCACTGGCTGGGCGTTGCTCAAGGACCTGTTGACGGGGAATTTAATATATCCGATTTGAATTGTTTTCTACGACTATTGTGGACGTTTTAATGTCATTAAATAGAATTAAATATACATCTGGTCGGAAATTTGAACACGAATCAAATCGAAAGGTGCGAAAGAAGGAAAGAACAAACGAAAATTCAGGAATCATCAAGTATTATGCTCTAAAAATCTGTCCACGAAAGGCGCTACTAAAACCGGGTTCAGAAACGTATCAAAACTTACGTCGTGTTAAAAATTAAGGGTTGAAAGGTGCACCAAAAAGGAAAACAGCCATCATTTAAGAAAGCTAAAGGAACTGAGATGTCATGAGAGCTCGAGAAAATAGTCTGAAAAGCATAGTAAGATTTTCGGCTTAGCATTTAGAGGACGATACGGGTACGTTAGAAAATTTCATAAATTAGCTGGCAAGGTGCATAAGGTACTGTATTTAACGACTATTTAGTATACCTAAAAATCTGGACGACAATCTCATGACTCAAGCTGCACCTTGTGACACATTACTCACACCATCGAGTATTAAAATAAATCCTATCAAATTTAATGCTAAATTGGAACGTTTCGTTAAAAAAGTGGGCGACCCACTGTACTAATATTTTAAATAACGAGTAAATATTGGACTATTAACAACACTAAGTTCACTAGTCAAGTTAGAGACGTCTGCCAAAATTGAGATTTTTCACATTTCTTGGAAAAATGTGGGATTTTAACGAATAAAACCGGGAGAAAAGTCTAAGCAGTTTAAAAAGACGTAGGCCTAAGGAGGGCAAGGGAGGACACAAGGCACACAATGGAGAAAAAACAATACACTGAAGTGAGAAAGAGGAGGATTGTAAATAAAGGAAAAATGACAAACGCTCCCTCGCTTGAATGGCATCTTTTCAAGAGTTAACCCTCAGGTGGAGGTTTTTAGAGATCCGTGAATGTTGTTGGAGGAATCGCCTCGATTCACGCGTTTGGCCCTGGATCAACGAGAAATCAAACAAAAGATCATTCAAAAGCACTAGAGCGTCTTTGCAGTCTTTGAATTTTTTCTTTCGAGCAACACATTTAAAATTAACGTTTTCCGTCAAACAGTCTACGAAATTGCAAATAATTCATAAAACGGTATTTTTCCTTAACTCCAATATTTGAAGTTTTTATCTCTACGTGTGGATTTTTTCCAACTTTCATTTAAAGTGAAATTAAAAATTGTTTGGTTGTTAAGGTTCATATAATTAACTACGATTCAGGCCCAGAATTTTGCATAATATCAGATAAATTAAAAGTCAAGTTACTTTGATGCACGAAAGGATTTCAAGTGCCGAACTGTCGAGAAAATTAAGGCTCTTAACTTACGAAGAAGATAGAAGTGACTAAAACTACATTTTTCTAGCCATGCAAATGCTGGTTAGTAGCTAAAAAACTAAAGTCTAATGAAATTAGGCTACGTCAGAGGAAGGCATGAAATCGACTTAGGCTTTCATGGTGATGACGACAGTGAAATTTCACCAAATATGTTTATTGAAATACGTACAAGTGCAAGTACGATTCTCTCTGAAAGTATCTCTCTGAAGTAGCCATCAAACTTTACCAATTATGCAAGCTTTCATCCGTTCATGCCACAAACCACTAAACACCAAAACCGCATGCTCAATCGAGTTGCAAATTCCTGCTAATTTCAAGCCAACAATCAAAAACATACGCTAGCAGAGAATGGGAAATATGATACAGAATAACTATGCAAAAACAGCTCTCAACGATTACCAAACGTACCTCAGTAATCGTAATAGTAATCGTAATCACTGCCATAAGAGATGCGATATAGGGAGAGTGGGGAAAAATAGAAAAAAGTCCAGAACGTTAATGAACGGTCAGTGACCATCGATATATAAACCTATGGTCAATTATGACAGTTAGGCTCGTTGAGCCTTGACGCTAAGTATAAATCCCACCATCAGCGACTTTATTATTAAGGTAATCCTTTGGTGGTCAATTGGGGGCCCTTTTGTGTGTCAACGAGTACTTTGGAGGTGACCCGAAAGCAATTCAGTGAGAAAAGTGTCCCCGGGCAAAAGTTAAAATTAATTACGAGATTATGATAAAGACACGGCTTTACGCTTAATGAAAAATGGTTTGGGAGGTTACCTGGGCGAGTTATTGGGACTTATTAGGCCGGAGTGAGTCCGTGTCGGCGGTTCTTTAACGTAATTTCGGCAAGATGCTAGCTTCGACTCAAGTGCCTAAAGGGTAATAAATTGAAAAAAAAGCGAGGAAAGAGAAAAATTACCAAAGCGCAAGATTAGTAATCGTCTAAGTTAAGTAGGATAGAAGAAATGGGCAGTGGGGCTTTAAAGCAAACATCATAAAAAAATCAAAAAGTATTGTGAAATATGTAGAAATTAAGCGTTTCCATGTTCAGCGCATCCGACTGGTATCGTGTTAGGCATTAGCGACTAAAATTGCGTACAAAACAGGTCAGTATCGACAGAAAAAAAAACGTGAACTGAGGAAATTCACCTGCTGCCTTGAAAATAAACATCCTATTTACACAATGTGGACAGAAGTTAACTTTTCACGCGGAAGCTCTTTCTAATCTAGAAAATGAGAATGGTCCGAAGCAAAACAACCAGAAAAACAAGACGTGCATAGATTAAAAAAAACAAAACAAAAAACCTGGCAAATAAAGCCTAAATTTATCAAAACTAGACTTGGTTTTGAGAAGCACTCGCTGGGGGTCTGGCAAAACTTTCGGTTACACAAAATTTCAATTTTTTTCTATGCTGTGACATCAAAGAAGAGATCGTATACTTTGGGAAACCAGCAATGCAAAATTATGCAAAACGTCCCTCTGAAGTTAACCAAAATTGACCGGACACCTTGCGATTATTCAGGGATATTAACAAGATAGCCAGTAATTTCACTGCTAATTTTGGAGCATTTTTTCTTTTCAGAAATTTAAACTATCACCACGGGGCAACACCGTGGGGGTGGGATGTGTGAAAATCATGACATAATACTTGTATGTTTGCCACAAGCATTAGGTTAGGAAGAGGAATCTCGGTTTAAAACTAGTTCGAAGCTAGGAAGGAAAACTAGTTAACGAAAAATATATGTAATTTAATAATTAATCAAAAATGCAATAACAAAAAACGTAGGCAAAATCGAACAAATATGTTAAAAACAATATCAACTAAATCGTTAAAATATGCAAACGAAAACTGCCAATAAAAATGTCATAGGATCCAAAAGGTGGGCATGTTAGAGATTTTTTGGTTGGCACTTATCACGAGCGCGTGATGCCGAATCAGCGCTAGTTTACGAATTAAGTTTATTGAGAAAGATTGCAACGGAACTGGTCCTTGGTAGAAGCAAAAACACGTTGGATGTAAGAAAAAAGACATCAGTGACTTCAGCCTAGCAACGAAGCTAGCCTGAATACTGCAGTATTTTCACATTCAAATATTTTTTTTTGACAACGATGCAATCTTTCTCTCGCTAAACAAAATTCGTTTCATCGCAAAGGGGTTTTGAAAATTCTAGTCCAACGAACAAGCGGAAGGGCAACAGCAAGGTAAACAGAAACGGAGAAAACATACCCCGACTTTGCGTAGTAGATCGCCGACAATGTTCAACGCCGTTATTCGAGCCGAAGGCGTGAGAGGTGTGCCACCCACTGAGGCTGACCCGTTGGAGACTGAAAAATTCAAATTCAAAAATCAGAAAGTCTGAGATTCAGAAACATTATATCCAACATTCTAGCCAATTGCAACAGGATTTTATGTAACATCCAACAAGAAAAATGTAAAACAAAATCAAACAAATATATTTAAAACAAAAATAGTTAAAATATGGAAATGAAAACTGCTGAAATTTTAAATGCTGACAAAAATTACGAAAGATTGTGTAGGAAAACAGGATTTTAAATAAATTTCAATTAATTTTAGCTACTTTTAGCGCAAATATGTATTTTTTAAAAGGATAAATTTGATTTGCTTATTTCGAATCATCTCAAATTCAAGATAATTTCGTTCCTACCTCTTAAGGGCGAGCCAGGTGCCGTCTGTGTTTGATGTTCAGATGTCAATTTGTTGGAATCCATTAGCGAGAGTGGTTTATCACAGAGCTTATCATTATCTGGTTCTGGCGATAACGACTTGGGCCTAGTGCCCTGGACTTGCAGTTCGTATTTAAGATCTACATGGAGTGGTTGAAAGATTCTAAATATAATGCTCGGATCTAACGAAATTTTCGTAAAATGTGCTTTTCATACCTCGTGCTTCATCCTTTAGCCTTTGTACCGTCATTGCCAAAGTTTCCTTCTCGTCCAATTCACTCTCCAAGAACGCGTTCCTTTCAATAGCCTAAAATGAAGATAAAAATTAATAATCCACGTAAGGTCATAAAATGGTGAAAACCCAAATCGCTACGGTTGCAGCCCAAAAATACCTGGTTTAGCTTTCCATCAAATTCCTCTAATGAAACCACTAAAGTCCTACAAAAGGCAACGAGAACCGTATATGAGAATATTTTTACGTGGTGATCATAAATAAATAAATAGAAAACTAAATAGTACCTTTTCGCCCTTTCTAGATCATCATTTGTCTGCTCTAGTTCTCGGATGTACTTTGTTAGCTCCTCTTTCATCGTTTTGATTTGCTGGAGTTCGTCTTGTAGCTCGGTCGTCTGCTCATGTTTTTCCAAATAAGCTTTCTCAAGTTTTTCCTAAAACGAGAAAAACAGATGGCCCAGTTCAAATCTTGCTAAAGTATTCACCAAGCATCCAAAGCTCAGCATGCCACATTTTCCAAACTTGCCCGAAGAGATTCGCAGTCCATTTGCAGCCTACTGTTTGCGGATTTCAATTCTTTGTTTTTGTGCTCGGCCTGCTCTAACTGCGTCTCTAATTCCGCTTCCAGTTCACGGCTGTTCTCCTGAAATTCCTCAAATTCTTCTTTCACATCGTGATACCTGAAACACCAAAATGAAAGGAAGCGTTAATTATAGAAAATAAAGTGCAGTGTCTTCAAAAAACTTCAAAGAATTTCGAAATGTTCTGCTACATATCACCAATTGGGCGCTTTCATAAAATCTAGAAATTACTTTGGATTTTCCAGTATTTTAGTATAATTTTTACTTCGATCAAGACTTCACTTTTAACAGTTTTTTTCTGCAGAGTATTGTGGGGTGGGCAACCAATCACACTGACAGCCATCGTGCTAAGTGGATTTGCCACTAGAAGCTCACGTTCGTCAACTCGCCTTCGTGACCTATTCTCACCAGTTGTTTAAATGGCAAAAGTAGGCCACGCAAAACAAACCAATTTCACTCACTTTTTCTTGAAGTCGATGGCAGCGTTTTTCCAGTACTGCTTCTCCTCTTCCAGGTTGGAAAACTTCGGTATCTTATCGTCCATGATTGCAGTTTCAGACAGTTTTCAGACCGAGCGTGTGTGAATTCGACGGGAAACTGCTCGACAAGCGACCTGACATGAACGCGAAAACAACTGAAAATCATATGGTCGATCAGCCTCGTTATTCCCGGCTGCTTGGTTAGGATTTCGACGCTGCGTGAATCCTAACCAGGCAGCGATAGGCGATAGCGAAAATCGATCATGGGCGTAAAATAAATCGAAATCATTTCAAAAACCATGGGATTTAACGACATTTACTTAGGAGAAGAGATAACTACCATGATTTAACCAAATTTTGACTTCAAGAAGAAAAACATGACTGATGAACATTTACGAAAATCGAACGTTCCGAATTCCATATCCAGTTCGAATCCTGGTGCCTAAAAATTATTTTTTGCAGCCAAAAACGGGGTCAAAGACGAGAAAACCGACTAAACGCGGGATCTCCGCTATCTTAGACATCTAAATGAAATGACCAAAATAAAAATTGAACTTTAAAACTTACCGAAATATCGAAATTTCAGAGGAGCTAAACAGAGCAATGGAACCTTCGAAAGACGGGAATTTGGTGAAGGCTGTGACGTCACTGACGTCACGTGCATATTTGGAACTTCCTTCGTTGACAGACTGAGGTCAGTCAACAAGACTGTCCCAAAAATTCACTTCTCAGCAAATTTTCGGACCAACAACACCCTCCAAAATGCTCAAACCCAAAGCGTTGACTCAGGTCCTGAGTCAGGCGAACACGGGAGGCGTTCAGAGCACCTTGTAAGTACGAATTTAGCCTTAAGGTAGTTTTATCCATATACATGTACTTGAACTGCATCATGGTGCATATCATATCCGCATATAGGGATC
>JAQGAF010005624.1:0-11707 GCA_034687865.1 Kryphioiulus occultus | reverse complement strand
TTATGAATTTTTAAAGTTGTAAAAGTTGTAAACAACCTTCATAAACACCCTGTATATTTAATTGAATAGCTTTTGTAAAATTTTCATTTTAGTAACACTTCCGAGTGATTTGTCCTTGTTTACATAATATTTGTCCAAATTAATGTTTCACATTGGTATCTATATATGTACAGTGTGTACATGCCATCAAATGTATGCAATATTTGAAAGGACTGTCCACGCAGGGCAGGTACAGGGCTACCAGAGGTATTCAAACATTAAAACAATTGCTTAACCCTTCGCAAATTTACACGTTTGAAATTATCCCTCAGTAACTCGAGAGATTTAACTGCGTTTATTAAAAAGCTTTGATTTTATTTTTATGGTTCATTTATGAAATATGCTAGAGAGAGCAGGCGGTTGAATTACGGTGATAGTATATGAATTATGCCAGCATTTGCCTAAAAATTGTATAATATTATAAAATTATCGTAAATCAAGCGCTCGTTGAAATCTCCGAAAGATATCGGGTTGCTTCAGAGCCCCTCGAGTAACTAACACACCCTTCTTCAGTCGAACGAAACGAGGGTGTGGTGCCCTAGATAAATATTTTGATCCTCCTTAATTGTCTGATCGTTTCATTAAACCTGATTAATATCGACGTATTCAGTCCTGCCAGATAAACTACCGTGTATCTACATACTTTTTTTTCTTCTATTCTATTATACGCGTAATAGCGAGGTCTATATAACCGCACCTCAATCGCAATTTCTGCCTTCGTTGCTACGTGCATGTACGATATTTCATAAATACGAATCTCTTCTACGAGCTTTATTAAAATTTATCCGAATCAAATCCTCTCATAATTGGGAAATTCTAATGACAACGCATGAATGCGGGTCAGTCTGTTGTTTAGATTAGTATTACGTGTACTGTATATGTCTCGATCCTCTTTAATATTGCAACAGATAGGTAAAATAAGCTTTAGTCGTTAAATAAATTATTAGTAAATTATAATTATAAAATGTGGGGAAAAAAATAATAGGAAGTGACGCAACTCGGTGCTTGTGAATCTAACATTTTATCCGTTAAATATAGGACCGAAAGTCCAATTAGAAAGTTGTAGAACGTCGTCAAATGAGTGCGACGTGTGCATTTGCGATATTCAATTATCAATCAAAAAAGTTAGCCGACAAGTTTATTTTACACATGGATGCAACCATGCATTACACGAATGCGTGGCAGGAGAGTTCGCAGTATATTCTTTGGTACCATGTCCATTATCAGTTTTGTTTTAACGACATACACGTAATACACGTATATCCGCGAACATTTTATTAATTGTGCATGACGTGTATTGCAGTAGCCCATAAAGCACTAAGAGGCTTTCTATTACGCATGCTTGCTCGCAGTGCAGCCATTGCATACGCGCGTAAAATAGACTGGCCAACAGTAACGTATTGAACTGCGTGTAATTCGCGGAGTACAATATTTCCACTTATCCAGTTTTTCGAGTACAATTGTACGAGAGTTGCGCGATGAGAGTGGATTTGATTATTTCAAACATCGTTCAAGGGGATTCTTGATGGAGTATGCCAGCTATGCGGATTGTAAGTGTACGGTACACTTAATTTTATATTGTTGCATATATTGCCTATACATGTACTAGAAAAGGACCAAACAAGCCAGACGCTTTATATAGGAGTATAGCTGGTCTTTATATACACGTACATTAAGTTAATCTCGTCTTCAAATAAACGGTGTGTGTGTGTCAGGGGTTTCGGATGAATCGGTCTACTGTATGGGTGATTCGCTTAATCCATTGTTAATCAGCTCGTTGTTCAATTTGATCATTGCTACTTCATGCTCCCATTTAAATATTTATGTAATTTAGTGCGCTGATGAATTAAGCTTCTAACGTAGCGTCGTCGGTGAACGTAACATCTTGGATGGATTAAACTGGAGGAAAGTTTTAAATAAGTTGAAGATGAGCTGTAAGCTTTTGGCGATTTTTCAAGCGAAATTCATATAAAATCAAACATTATATTGCCCGAAAATAAGTAAAGAAACGTGTTAAATTCTGCTTTATACATGTACGTTCACCGACATAGAAGTATGAGTATAAAAGCTTTAATATCGCCAACAATGTCACGCGAATAAGACGAGTCATTGTCGGCGATCTTAAAGGATGTATACATCGAATGATTCGCTTTCTATATGTTACGTTATACGTGCACATTACGAAACTCGTCACGAAAATGTACGAAAATGTGAACTGTTTTGGAAATAACACGTGGTAATAGTTTCACATTCGTATATACATGTATATAAAAATTATTTCGCGAGCAGAGATACCGCATAATATGAGAGCGGAGAAGTGCTTCAATTTTGTTTTAATTGAAGTGTATGCTTATGCCGTTGTAAAATTATAACGAGCAAGGGGGGAGGGGGGGGGCGGGGGTGATGGAAAACATGAGCCGTTTTACTGCTGTTTGCGTGGTCTATATTTAACGTTTATAGCGCCACTGTTCTATAAACGGACAAAATTGAAAGCTCCTTTAATAGGGCATATGAATTTCGTTGTTTATATTTTCTGCTTCGTTCAATTTCCTCGTATTAATTAGGATTCGTGTGTGTTTATGAGGGGGACGCACGAGGGTGTGTTTTGGGTCAGTGTGTCTATTTTTCCAGCTGGATGAAAATTCAGCTCGTTCGTCTTTAAATGTGCCTTAATAATTGGATGCGATGGTTTCCTCCTTTGGGTAATTAATCTATTTATCAAATAAGCCTCGATCGTTGTACATGCACGTATACAGAGCCCGTAGCTATCGATTAAGTAAACCCCGACGACTTTATCCCCGCCGCTATTTGTTCGCATAAATTAGCCGCCATGAAATTCGTTTTCTTCAAAATTTCGAAATCAAATTTGGTTGAGAGCTTTTTCGGAATTTTTTCTTTTCGCTTCGTTTTTCGAGAAACAAAACGTTGATTTCGTCCAACATTTTGTAAGGCTTTTACCTAATGAACGATTTTATTAGAATGCGTAAATCTAAGAGCTCCAATCTTTGACGGCACGATTACGCTAAACCGTTACTTATTCATTTTCGTTTTCCCGTCGTCATTATTTTGGCATTAAAATGCGAATTTTCTTTATAACGAAGCGCTCGACATTTACGCGAAGAAAAAGACGTACGCTTAAAATGGCTCGCTTTTGTCGTCATCACGAACTCAGTTATACATGTACGGTATGTAAGGTGCGTGTCCACGTACACTATAGCGGAATTCCAATGGTCGATGTCGTGAATTCAAAAGTACCAATTCCGAGCCAAAGTGCGTCAATGTTCATCTAACAACAGATAGCTACTATCGAGAGTAACCGCAGGTATTTAGCGAGCCTCTGCTGCTAGTTTGTTTGCTTTATAAAGATAGTTTATTCAATAATATAAATTATAATTTAAAAATTAAACTTTTGTCTGCTAATCGTTATTACATAGTTGATATTGTTAAATTACAGTTATAATAAATATTTTAGCATCTAATAATTATTACATTTGTTATTGTCAGATTATAGATCTAAAAAACATAGTTCAGCAATGATTGTCACATATATGGTAATATTAGAATACAGTTATAATATAACGTTCACATTAAACAACTGTCAAGTGAATAATGAGTATAATTTTCACATAATTGATAGCCATAAATAAGCAAAATTTTCTTGCCTAAATATCATTAACGGTGCATTAGTCGATGAAATAGTTTTTTAGCTCTTTTTTTTAAAATTTAAATGGTGATTTGTTAGAGTTTTTCGGTATGTAATATGATCGTTAGAATTTGCCGTAATTCATCGTATGTGTACCGTCTTACGGTTGCAGTAGTGGAGATGGAAAGGGGACCTAAGCTTAAATTAAAATAAAAACGTAATGTGTTAATTTAGCGCTGCCCAACAGCCAGGCAATCACTGCCAACCTACGAGCTGTTAGGAGACGCCACTGTCTGATAGCCCCATTCATAGGAACAAATTTCGCTATATGAGGATTAGGTGGGGTGCGATACATTTGGCCAATGCAATGTTTTGTTAAAATTGCTTTTCGTCTTGACATTTTCTTTGCTTTTTGAAATTGGACGAACAAAAACCGCTGATAGACCGTGCTTGATGACCCCCTCGATACAATGCTGTTTTTTTTACATTAAATTTTACAGGGCATGTTAAGTCACGGTTACTCCATTCTGATGGAGCCGAAACAGTATAGATTCACCCCATTTCAGCAAAATCCGAACCCCATTCCTGAAGCAAATATTCAATTACGAACGAACATACACAAATATACAATTAAGTAAAAATCATTCAGTACCGTATATTTAGGGGACGATATAGGAACACATTTTGGGGAACACCGTTTAGTCTGAGAGAAAGAACGATTAGTGCACTATGGATTAGAAAGCGCAATTTCTAAAGTAATAAATGTTTGTGTAGATGTAAAAATTATTATCTTTGAATTTCATGTACACGTGTAAAGTTATTTGCGTAGTTGTTAATACTTTCATATATGAAATGTACGAAACGTTTTTGTTGACAACATGAAATTCCGAAAAAGCTAATATTTAAATTTTTCGAAAGACTCCATTAGGCTAGATCAAACCTTGTCGGTTATTTGATTTAGAATTTCCATAAAAACCTTTCAAAAAGGTTGCCATTTAATCAATCGATGGAAATTTCCCCGCTTAGGGACACGTGGATTGTGATATTTGAGATCCATTTGTACATCAATATCAAGATTTATTCTCAATAGGGGAGATAGGTGTGTATATATATATATATCTATATATTTTTACTTTATTCCAACAATTCCTATTTCGATATCTTCAAAACGGTTATATTTGTTTACAATGGATGTCAGATGCTGCATACCCTATAATTTTTATGGAGTATACGTGAAAAACACATTAAGTCGCATTAGAAAAATATAAACTTTAGAGGAGCTTTACAAGGTGTAGTATATATGCAATTTTCTTAAATTATTATCCATCAACAAATTAAATTTTTCCGTATTTCAGTTGAACAGATATTTGTTGATATTTATTCATATTTTTGGTAAAGTTATGAAATATAGTATAAAACCTTGTCGGTTACAGTTTACTTTTCTAGGCAAATGCCTCGTCCTTTCACGATCGATATTTCAGGGAAATTTCCGGATACGAGATTATCGTTTATTCCAATGGAAATGGATGACATTACTCAGTCATCTCTGGAGTAATTTTGTATTCAGCATAAAAATGACCTTCGAGTCGAACATATTTCGAGATCTCAACTTCTAAGCTTCAGAGAGTAAATTGGATGGTCAAAATAATCCTTTAAATGGATTTTCAAAAAACTGAAATAATTAGAACGATTTACATGTGATTGAATTACTTATCCTCGTCACCGAGTATTTACGATTAAAACTTGAAGTCATTCCAATACAACGATAAACTACACGTACATCGACTTAAATTATTCGAGTAATTTAATGGAACATGGGTTGGAAAAATAAGCACTATAGATATCAAATAATAACAAATTAAAATCATATCTGATCCCGCGTGTGCACTTCATCAATGGACTAAAAGTAGTTGCTGAAATGTAAATAAGAAAAACTGGTGCACTTCTCCTAAATCTTTTAATCTTAACTTTGATTTTTTCGATTATTATCAAATGCCAGCGATTAGAGTTTGCAATAATGGCAACGAGTGCATCTATTGCACTTTATAGGGGGCCCTACACGGGTATTGTTACTGTCAGTTTCGACAAAAACGGACAGTAATACTGATCGTGTAAGGGCACTACTGATGTATTGATGTTCGATAATGACGATTATCCGGATTTTCCGATAGCTACTGTCAGTATCGAGATCTTGACAGTAATACTGACCGTGTAAGGGTGTTCGTCAGTAAACCAATCAGTATTGCGCCAGCAGCCATTGAAGACGGACGTGCCACATTCGTTGAATTTCGTCGAAGAAATTCGTATGAGAACACATTTGCCGCTGTCTTTCTCAATCATCATCGTATACCGTTTGCGAGTATTGAAATTATCGCTAAATAAGCCTCGTAAGTCTCCAAATAGGCTTTTGCCTTTCACTTCGATCCTTACGTGGTACTTTAGAACCTCACTCGACGAAGTTCACTGACAGTAAAATACTGACCATGTAGCGTCGCGGAAATACTGACGCATACTGTCATTTCTACTGATTCTAAAGTGACTGACATGCAGTCCCTTTATATTGTTAAAATGGAGGGTGTTTAAACAATAACATCGTAAATGCCTGAAGCCCACAAATATTTTTTGCTTAATACATTGTAGGTACCGCCTTACATTTGCAGTAGTGGAAATGGCTATAGGGACCTAAGCTTAAATTAACCTAAAAAAAACGTAATGTCTTTATTTAGCGCAGCCTTACCGCCAAGCAATCACTGCCAACCTATGACCTGTTAGGAGAAGCCATTGTCTGATAGCCCTTTAGCAGCAAACGTCGATATATAGGGTGGTTATTTGGGGTGCAATAAGTTTGGCGGATGCAATGTTTTGTAAACACTGCTTACGAGCCAAATACTTTTCATTCGCAGTCCCAATTCGAAATTTTGTTCGTTCACGTGCTCTAAATGGAACGACTTGAGCGAATTGAAAGCTGTTGAAAAAATCAAAATCTGAAGGGTGATCAACTTTGTTCGATTCAACAAATCATTGATCAACTCCGATTCAAGTCTGTTGAAAAGCGTGTTTCAACTCGCTTTCAGCAGAAAGTTGATTGACAAAAATTTACTCGTGAGAACGCAACTTAAGGCACACGGAACGTGTACGGTAGAGCGATTTCCAGCGGCAAATTCTCGATCGTCCACTACATGTATATACAGTACATTACGATACACGTACAAATATACTGTAGACGAGAATGCGTCCGATTTCGAAGGCGTTTTGCGAGGCGTCCGCTTAACGCTCGATTTACGTTTTCAAACACGATATGACCGCTTAACTAAATGAACGGGAGAGTGCATGAGTGCATGTCCGTACATGCAAGGGAGTCAAACCTTCGCAATCGATACGAACGTTTTCTCGCCGACAACAAAAGGTGAAAACACGAGACGAACAAACGGATCGTGTTTGAACTGGGAGTAGACAAAAAAAAAGAGAGAATTCCAGGTGGAGGAGGATCGCCTATCGAAGTGAAAGCCGAGGATGACACGCTCGACCAATCAATGCGTTTAACCGTGGGAATAATACGCTATATAAAAAAAGCACGACGAACAAATCAGATTTCTATAGCTTCTTATACGCGTTTGTTTGACTCGCATACCGGTATAGAGAGAGGATGTTTCCGCGCCGAAACGCATATGACCAGACTTATAAGCGAGCGTTTATAGCTAACCTCGTCGTTATTACCATTTTGACGTGGCAATATTTTCCTTTAGGTTAGGTTACACGCGCATTGTCTTCGATACAATATCGACGCGCTACCCGTGCACGGAAGAGATAACGGGTACAGTGAAACTTCTCATGTGGGACACCTCTATAAGTGTGCCGCCCCACGATCATGTGGAAAAGTTTTTCTTTGCAACGGACGTGTACCATAGAGTTAACATAAGGAGTAACCTCTGTAAGTGTGCCACCCCCTATCTCGAAAGTGAATCAGTGTCTCATGCATCGCAAACGCAGAAAACCTTCTTTAGTTGTACGATTTTTGGCCAAATTGGCAAATCATAAGCACACTGAATTAGTTTTCTAGCGTGCATGGGCACACACATGGGTCTCCAAAGGATGCAGGGATGACCAGACTTGTACCTCCATCTCCCAGGGGGTGGATTATGGCTCCTAAGACGGGCCCTGCATCCGTTGGGCTGAAATCCCTTTTGGTCACTATATGTCACTGCCCATGCTAGTGATAAGAAAACCATGAGAACCAGGACTGTAGTATTTTTCTATCCTTCTGGAGAGAGCCCCTTGAGAAGCTCATGTTGACTTTCCCACCCTCGAGGAGAGAGACACTCAAATTCATAGAGAATTTTGAGCTCGGACAAATTGCAACTGATATGCAGTGTAGGCTATACGATCTCATTTGTCAAAAAACTTGGTAAACTCTCTAACTGGGACACCTCGCTAAGTGGAACACTTTCAGAATGCACCATAGGTGTAATACATAGAGAGGTTTCATCGGATGAATCGGATGAATCGGATGAGAGGTTAAACTGTGGTTCCTAATGGGGGCATATTCCCCTTGGATGGCCTGTCCCCTAGCATTGGTGTTATGGCCTCGTGCGCTAAATAGGCCGACGTTAAAAATCTGACGAACGAAAGAACCAACTATCCGGTCTGTCAGAAGTGCCGAGTACACCTGTATTTTTAAGTGCAAGTGAGTACGAGGATAATTGAATTAAATTGGTCGTGTGATTAAAATCTGTTACTGCCTAATCCATGCAAGTTGTGATGGTAATGCTCGTTCGAGCGGTTGAGAAATATATGTATACCAAATAGAACCTTTCGGGGGTCTCTTGGCTGTTACACCGGGGGAAACTCAAAAGATGCATGCATAATGGAACCCCTCCATAGGTTCAGTACATTGAACCCTCTCAGGGGTGTCACATGTATTTTAAGGTTCCATTTATTGAACCCCTGTGGAGGTGCTAAATTTTGGGAAAGGTTTAAAAATTGAACCTTATTGGCGGTTCTCTATTTTCTTAAATGTTCAATGTATTGAATCTCTGTTGAGGTTCTAAATTTATGGAGGAAGGTTCCATTTATTGATCTTCCCTGTAGGTTCTAAATGTCCCTAAAAGATTACTTTTACTGTACCCATTGGATAACTGTCTTTTTCCAAATAACAACCCTGCCCTGTCGCGCAATACGAACGTGGCACACTTGTCAACGTCGGATATACGTGTACAGTATATACGGTGTAGTAAGAATTAAGTTTTTATCATTTTTTGTGCGTTTCCAGGAAAACGTGTTAAAAAGGCTTTTCACGAGACAGTTGCACGCTATATATCAATAAGGCCAATCGTGTCTGAGGCGTGTTTTGGCACGTAATTTAAACGTTATACGCACGTATCGCGTGTGCTTTTATCATATTTTTGTTTTAACTAAATTTCTCCGTAACAAAAAGCTTCGCGAGTGTTTTACGCACACTGCGTATTTTATAGCGGGTCAGACAAGATGTTGTTGCTGAAAAATCGCACCAATATTGCATCGTTGCCAAAATGCGGACCAACCGGGATGAAGAAATTCTGTTGTTTAATGATACGTAATATAGGAATGACCAATAATAAAAACATGTTTTTGCTGCGGAGTGGAGACGCGCTTTTCAACTGATTGAGTAAAGTTGCTGAGTTGCACGATGGAAGAAATTCGTGTAATTCAGTTCTAAGTTATTCGTTTTTACTATCCCGCATGTAGTTATTATTATTTTACGTCTGTACGCCCCCTGTATACATGTATATGTTCTTAGACGCGGTGTCTGTATAGTTGGTGCAGTTTGAAAAAAAAATTGTATGGATCTTGGATTTGCCAAATCGTTTGAAACTGATTGCGTCATACCCATCGGTGATCCAGATACATTGTACATGTATACAATATACAGTATAATATGTTATTCGCTGCATGGAGAAAATGGTAGGGGGGATCGACGGACCCCTATATTGGTTAAATACTTTTCGGACGCTCTATCTGGTTGCGGTCGTAAGAGATTTTATGTTTTGCAACCAGTCTGCAATCACTGGTCATACACCTTTATTTGATAAAACATCATGAGTTCGCAATCCGCCCTACAATCGGTTTTTTTTTGTCAACAACTTTGCAATCACTTTTCCAATATACATGTACCCGTATATATTTCGACGTGGTAACTGCAATACGTCGGATGTCAAAAATTTGATTTGTGTGTTTATTGCTCTATTGTGGTCAATCTAGTGAACTGCACTGAATGTAATAGGTGTGGTCACTCAGAATAGGTCATATTCTCAGTGATACGACCTACTGCATTCAGTGAAGCTCACTGGATTGCTCGTTCCAATAACTTTATACATACAAGTAATTCTCTGCTGGCATTCGTGCATGCAGACTGCATTGCAAACTGCGTGCCAAAACATGAATTGCTTTGAAAACCTCAAAATCGTCAGCTAATCCATGCAGAGAGTCCCATTTGAAGATCGATGATTTCGACTTATTGCGCTTTAAGCTCCTTTTTGATATATACTCTATATACATGCATACTGTACGTTTTTTTTGGCTTCTTCGGGATGCTATATACTGTATAGCTACGTGAACACTCGCATACAGTGCTGTCTCTGTGGGGAGCTGGAGTTGTCTCAGCCGTCGTTAATAAATGCGTGGAGTTTTTCGGGCGAATAATTAAGCAACAACAGCTGCAGTCGTTGCCGTCGAAAATTAGTCGTAAGCGCAGCGGGGGGAATGAGACGTTTTTAATTCGGAACAACAATATCGGGAAATTAGTATGCATCCATGGGTGTTCGTAGTTAAAAGAAGAGAAAACGTTTTACGCCGTTTGTTTTAACGGTTATGTCCGCGTCTACAATATCCCTATACAGCTTCGCTTTTACGCCCAATTATAAGAGTATACGCGTCGCTGCTATAAGTATTATAAGCATCTTCCCCAAAAGCAACGCCATGCAACGACGCTATACATATATACGGATACGATACGTTCGTCTCTCTAACGAATTATCGGAGTTTTCCCAAAAGCAATATTTTAGTACTGCTCCTAATTACGAATGAATAAAACATGAACATTCCCAATTCAAATTGCCAATTTGCTACGGGGCGAAAATGAACGTGGAGTTGCCGAAGACAACTCTGCTCTGGAAGAAGCTACTTTACGTGTACATGTATATTGGGCCCCTTCAGGAGGTATCGTCCGGAGATGAATTAATTAACTTAAAACTGAAATTAACGCGCGGAAAATTGTTCAACGGTGTCAAAATATGCGTGTCAAATGATTAAGAGTCACGACGGTTACTGTATTTAATAAGAAAAAACTTCAGCCCTGAGTTGAGAAAGGAGGTATCATGTCTATCCTAGGTGGATATATCTTATCTAAAGCGGCTATGCAAATTCACGTACACTGTATAAAAGTATATTGGATGAGTGTTGAACGCGTTCTGGAGGCCGTCGCCATTTTGTGGGGAAACTTGTTTCTCATCCGATAGCCTATGCAGTGCCTGATATTGTTATTAACAGTACACGAACACATGACCTGTTCTGAGTGACAACACCTATTGCATTCAGTGCAGCTCATTAGATTGGCCACAATAGAACAATAAACGCACGAATGAAATTTTCGACATTCGATCTATTGCAGTTACCACGACGATAACCGCATATACTTACGTGCAAAAAAATCGACTCACATTCATGAATCGAGTAAAAATGTGTTTTTCTCAGAAACCAAATGTACGATTTAAAATCGGAAAAATTTATTTTGTACACAATTTATTACTCTTTAATTCGCCTAATTTGCATAAAAATCCTTATGCATATTGAATGCAATTTGAATATCGGAGTTTAATGAACACACATCCAGACATATTGTCAATTAATGGTTTCTCGATAAAATGACCACTACACCGGAAGTAGCCGCACGTGTTGTACAGCTATTCTCCGGAGAAACTCAGCAGAAATCCTTTTCACATTAGGCGAATTATAAAGAGGAATAAATTGTCTACGAAACACATTTTTCCG
>JAQGAF010005623.1:0-11712 GCA_034687865.1 Kryphioiulus occultus | reverse complement strand
TGTACATTTTTTCCAGTTAGTGTCTCTGTTTCAGTATAGGCAAAGTAGGACACTTCGTGTTACATTTTGGATAAACATGGCGACAATGCGTCTAAGTCGGCGCCGCTAGGCTCGCCTCATAAGTATCCCTTTGGAGTGTCGCCCACCGGTTTTGATATACATTCATATATACGAGTCGTATTTTTATCTATGAAATCATTTTGGCAGAGGTTGCGGCCGATGTTTTGTCGTAATTGAGTGCGCCTAATTTGCTGGCTTTTTTTGAAGGCATTAACAAGTGTTCGAAATGGCGACCGAAAGCAGAAATCGGATAAGTTTCCAAATAACGGACGATCAGAAAGAAGAACTGGCGGAGCAGTTCAAAAGCGTGAGTAGGGCTACATTTATTGTCATTATCTTGTTCAACCAAACAACCATAACCGCATAATATTGGTTGAATATGTTGGAGTTTGTACACCTGTGAAACAATGACTTTGGAAATGTGTGCAGATAAGAATTTAGTAACGTTCTAGAATTTCGAACAATTTACACGCGCTATTTTCCATAATGAACAACTAACCAATCCAAGCATTTTTGACTAAAAATCTGAAATCGTTGTAATCTGAACAAAAACTTGTGCTATAATCTCGCCCACCAGCAAAACCGTATATTCGTTGCCCATTTTTGTCATTCTGGTACAAGTAGTACCTTTGACACGTTCTCATGTCGGCTGATGAACGCCACCTGTGCTTTTATTACCATAATAAAATCCTGGTGAAAATAATGACAAGTTGTCAACTCTGGCCCGCTTGTAGGCGCAGCTTTAATGCCGGAGGATCACTCGTTCATTAATATCTAACGCCTTCCAATACCCCCATCGTAGATAACCAATAATCGACAAAAATTGGCCTGTTGTCAGAAGTGCCCGTTATTTTACAAGACCCATTTTACAGTTATACGACTTTCAGTTGGTTGCACTTCCGGATTTCCATCGCTTTTACATCCTTTTCAGCGACGAGCTTTTTTGTGACTCAGTTGTAAACCCAGCTTTACTTCGCCGCCATTATGGCCTCAACTGGCCTTGGGAGTCGTAAAACCTTCACTGCTGCAGCACCCAAAACGAACTGGACCTTCTGTCTATCCAACCCCAGAGTAACTTAATCTGATTTGGAGTTTGTTTTGGTCATCGTTGCCTTTTCGATTTTACTATTTCAAGCACGTGTCTTTGTGTCATGAGTCATGACTCGATGTCGTTTGGTGTTTTGGTCCCTTTCCATTCGACAATGATTTTGGCATTGACCAAAACTCTGGCATGCTGGCAATTGCAGAGATAAAGTATTGCAGGTACACCACCTGTAAACTGGCCAAATGCCATGTAGCCTATTTAGCTCAAAGTCGGAAATTGCGGAAATTTTCTGGGAATAGCAGGGAATTTGTGCTTCTGTTGGCATCGCTAAAACCTTGCTTACTTTTTGCAATCTCTTTGTAAAAGTCATCAGTTGGGGTAAACTCTTAGGAAATCCTTCTTGTGATTCAGGATGCCAAACCTTTTTTTTCCATTACGTTTTTATCCACACCCACGATTCCTTTTACGGAATCGATGAACGAAGTTGTGGTGATTAATGTTTGTAAGCACTAAAGCAGGTACAATGTTCTAATAGCTCGCTACGCTGTACTACGGTGCAGTAACGATGATTAATAGCAGTAATGGTCTTAGTCATAGTGGCATTTAATTTTCTTTAATGCTGTGACCATGAGATTGTTGAAATGCTATTTTAAACGTTTGCTCGAACCATGAGTGCGGACCAACCCCCTACTGCTTACCTCCTCTGAGAAAACTGATGTTGAAGTTTCTCTCCACTTTATGTTGGTTAGACACCATATGTCATAGGCCTAACTACTTGCTGTAAACAAGCTGAGCTAAAGGGCATTCACTTCAATGTGTCTGGGCACAGTCTCACGGCTTTTCATGGTGACTACCAACCTGGAAAACCTGGAAACCTCAGAATTTTATATTCAACCTGAAAAATAGAGGGAATTTGGAATTGAACCTGGAGTTTTTCAAAATCAAAATTGTATTTTGTGTTTGTTCGTTAGACCTATACATGCATTTCTGAGAAGTCACCACAAAAATTATTTTTCGGAATAATCCCACCATTCCCCTAAAATTCAGCATATGTTATTTAGTTTTTATAAAAAGTTTGTTTTAGAAAACGTGTTTGAGAGATTTCACCCAAAATCCGTTATTTCTGGTAATTTTTTATTCAATTTATATTTTATCTATGTACATGGAGTTAGGAAATTTTCAAAATGGCCTAGAATTGCATTGTTGGTGTTTTAGTTTTTATTTTTAAAAAAAATCCCTCAGAAATTTGTCTTATTATTTATCTTAAGATTTTTTTACCATATTCCAGCTTTATTGTCACAAAAATGTTTAGGGCCCGCAAGGTCCGAGGACCATTGTGCGAGAGCTAGTACAGGAAGAGTGAAACCATATTGCATAAATATAATAAATAAAATACAGTCATTCAATTGTCATGCACTGAATTAATATCAATGAAAATGTAAACACAAATGTATAAATATAAAAGTATCATAAAGGAAGAAATGGTTACAGGGGAGATCAGATCAAATACCACCAATACGCACGTATAACAGAGAAACCAGTAGTTGTCTAACTAGCACTGCATAATATTTTTGTTTTTTATTTGGAATTTGTATTAACGCTGGAATATTATTACGTTTAACCAACTGTAATGTGAAGACTTGCAGCCCTCTTGCTGTTCCTATTCGATGAGGCTGCATGAAATGTACTCTTCTTTCACTGTGGCTGCAAGTAAAGTTTGCAAAGTGTGGTCTCTGTTTATGGTACATTATGATTCGATAATTTACCAACTTATTAAAGTTTAGTAAACCAAATTTCTTGTAGAGTGGTGCACATTTTTCAAGTCTATCCACTTTAGCCATTATTATCAAGCATCTGCCTGTAAAATATTAATTGGTTCTATTATATTTGCAAAGGTTCTTCCATATGAAGTAATGCCGTATTGCACATGTGATTGGAAAAAGGCATAATAAACAGCTTTAAGCAATTTAACATTGGCAACTTTGCTAATTTTCTTAACCAGAAGTATGGAAAAACGTAATTTTTGTAATAGGAAGTCAATGTGGTGTTTAAAAGACAATCTATGGTCAACAATAACACCAAGATATTTATAGTGAGACACAACCTCTAGCCTAGGACAACGGTATTATTCAACATTATTATTCTTGTTATTTTTTTAAAAAAAATATTTCAACAAAGTGTACCTAAAATACATTATTTCTCTCATTTTATTTGAAGAAATTTTCGTAAAATACATCATTGATTCCGTTTCCAATAGAATTGTGGCTGACAAAATACATTTTGGAACGTGGAAAAATAGGAATATGACCCTGGAAAACCTGAACAACTCGGGGAATTTAGTTTTCAGACATTAGTAGGCCTAGTCACCATGTGAAACATTAGGCGAATGAACTAATATTAGTCTAGTTTAAAATCCGGAAACTTAAGTTTTTAACTTAAGTAATGTGTTAACTTCATGTACGTTTTAAGACGCTAATCTGCTAGTTATTATCAAAGTAGAATAGTTATTTTATGGCTTTCGGTTTCTGTATCAGCGTGCTCGCATAGACAACAAGTTCCTGGAAGGCTGGAAACAAACAAGGTTTCCAGATTTTAACAGGTTATCAAATCGTGATGACCTTAAATTCTGAAATACTTCTTGTAAGTCTACATACCGTTAACTCTAGGTGGGTACGTTATAAATTACGACTTCCTTTCTATGGTGTATATATTTATTTTAATTTTCAAGCTTGAATGTCTTTCGATGTTTGCTCATGTAGTAAAGCCGTGCTAGCAATCATTTTGATAGGTAGAGTTGTGATAGAAATAAACACGATCAAAATTTTATTCTATCACAATTCAACTACACCTGTACTGCCGATCACTAGGAAGATGTCGCTTGATTTTGATAGGTAGTCAGTTCTCCATTCGTTGAAGTGCTATTAAACAATAAATGTTTGAAAGGTATTGTCTCTCAGATATAAGGCTCATAAATGGTGATTGTTGATCCGACAGAAATTAAAGGTGTCACCCACATTTTCAGATGAAATACTAACTCTCCGCATCAGAACTAACGTTTGCTTATTGGACAAGATGTCTCCAATATTTGTATTTCTCACGAGCTTGACTTCAGACTTGGGTCTAAGATTGTCGACATAATCTTGTCTTTCAACATGTCTGAAGATGTGCTAACCAGTTGCTGTTTTTCACATCGAGTACACGGCAGCACATTGTGTACTCCAGCCCAGTTTTCTGTTTATGGGTCAAAGTTTCTCTCCAGGATTTTATAGCGCTATCCTAATTTTCCATCCTTTTTTTCCACAATTGCTTTTGTTTTTGGGACAGTCATTGTTTCTCGTTCAAGTATGAATGGTCGTGCTGATCCTGCAGGAAGGAGAATTATACTTTAAAATGATGAATATGTGAGTGTGTGCTGTCATGACTTGTAACGAGGGGTCACACTAGTCCATTGTTTCGTTGTGAAGACAAACAAAAAGCAGACTGTCAAGGTTAAGATTTGCCATTAATTGTGCTGCTAACGTGATTTTGAGTAGTTTATGCAGACCCCAAGTAGAGCGTGTCTCAAATATAACTCGTTAGGGCCCAATTAACTGTTGAAATGAGTTTCAACTCGTGATCGACATAGGATGTTGGAAAAGTGACTGTTATGATGTGGTGTGGTTAACTTCAGGAAATTAAATTTGATGTTAAATTGAATGTCACAACTAGTCCTTGACTTCATATCTCGAACTACATGCATGCAAACCATATCTGAAGTTTGCATACACGATTTGATAATTAGGAGGAACAGTTAAGAGTGTTTGTTCTAAAAGAGCACTTGTCGTCATGGCAAAATATCGCACATCAAGTTTACGAAACCAGCGTTATTTAGATTTTTTCAAATATCTTGATCAAATATGGGAAAGGAATTAGACACGCCCAAGGTTGCATGAACCTCCACCTTATTTGGGGGTGCTGTCATAGAATTGGAAGGCGTTCATATACACTGTACAATGTATTTGTATGCATCAGGAATCTAGATTTTGAGTGACATTATTGTGTCGCGTTTGGCACCAGAATTGCTTTCCTGGAATAAGTCCCTTTAGTTTACTTTCAATATTTTGTGTGGAGTCTCGACCTTTAATTGACTCTCAGGATACAATGGCAGTGGTTTAATTAGCATATGGAATGGAAATATGTCAGCAATAATTTCAAATTAAAGTTTTATCTTTTTCAAGGTTCTGAAATGGAAATTCCTAATAACAATTGATGGCTGCATGGTGACTGACTGTCATGCGGTATGGTAAATGTCAGCTTGCTGTATAGAGAATAACTTTTAACTTAAACTTGTCCAGTGACGTAATAGATTATGGTTCCCCCGAACCTGGAAAAGTCAAGGAAATTAAAAAGGCCTAAAAACAGGGAAAATTTATTTACCATGAAAACGTCATGGTATTTCAACAAATCAATAATATATTTCGCATATCTGTTTACTGGTTAGCACAAAAGTCAAGGGATAACGAGCAGTCCTGTGGAAGAAATTAATAATGAAATTGTCAATTTAAAAAAAAAAACAATCCAAATTTTCTATTTCCTAATAAAAATTTGTGTCCTGTCTGCTGTTTACATATAGTAAACAATAAACATGGCATTCCTGGCAAATTTCCAGGAAATTTGTTTTAAAATCTGGAAAAGTCAGAGAAGTTCAAAATATAATTACTGGGGAACCCTAAGTTATTAGATCACCAGGGCTCACCCAGACCTGGAAAAGTCAGGAGAAATTCTACAAATCTCATATACTGTAGCTACGTGTAGTTATTGGTTAGCCCAAAAAAATGAAGAGATGATACAGTGTAAGCATTTGTTGTGAAAATTTGTAGGCCTATTCATCTCCTGTTTGTAAATAATAAGCAATAAATATAACATTCCATGCATTGGCACGTTATATTTTTGCATTTTTAAGGCTCAGGTGGTCAGCAAAATTTGTTTAAAAACCTGGAAAAGTTAGGGAAGTTGAAAATTTCATCTTTAGGAGAACTCTGTAGATGAGCTCATGTTAACCTTATCCTGAAATCTGGATGGGGCCAAAATGAGTGTAGTGAAGTGGAGTACTGTATACGCGTTGGTTTTTTAATTAGGGTGTGCTGACAAGGTGACCTGTCCTTGAAATGCGTTTAGTCCGCAGAAAAACACCAGTTGCAGGCGGGGTATTAGCTTGGGTTGCAATTGTTTTCATTTCGTTTCATATGCGTGGGCACTGCTGCATAGCTAACCTCGATACTTTTTGATTTCCAAATCAAACCCACAACAAAAATATGAAATTAACTTCCAGAAACGATGTCCTTGAATCTGCAACAGGCTGCCCAGGTAGAATCCTGTTTATCCTATCGCTTTGCCTTCAGCAAATGTATGCAAGGAGGACAGACTTTAGCTTACATTGTGGCATATTGCGTAAATTTCCCGTAGAAATGGACCTGGATATTCAATGATGCGTGCATTCCATATCAAGCCATCAGTGAGGCTTAAAAACGAATTTAGATTAATTCAGAGTTGCTATGCACGGATGCAAAATAAGCTTGTCCAAGGTGCAACAACCTGTGGAAGATAAGTGGCTTGCTGCCTCGTGTCAACTCAAACATTTACGACATGTAAATGAGGATAATCATGATAGTTTCCTAAATTGGATAAGCGTGATCGTCCTATTTGTCGGTCATTAAGTCCACCCTTTTACAGTATGATGGACAATGTATTTTAAAGGTGAACATTGTAACCAGCATGGCTATTCATTGCAAGTTTGCCAAGCTGTTTTTTGCATCCAGTCTGGCAGGCAATGGCATTTTGATCTCGTTGGATTTGCTTAAATTACCATAAAGTTTTGTCCCGGTTTTTCTTCACGTTTGCCAGACTTTCATGTGGAAATTACCAACTGCCATGCTGTCAACGTGTGCAGATGTTGCAGTGCCATGTGATCGCATATTCACATAAGGGTTGATGGCAGGCTTTATCCTGTTGTGAGTCATGTCTCATTGTGTACAGTGTGAGGAATATGTTTTGAATTGCCAGCTGCGCAATATTGTGCCCACAAAAATCGGGGTTAGTGTATACAGGATGCTCGAAAAATCTAATGTTGATGCTACGGTTTTGCTGGCATCGTGTAGCCTGTCTTGGAAATTCGCGAAATTTGTAACTGAAAATGTGGTTCACCGATTTTGAGTCATGTCTGTAATTCCCTATCAAATGCAAAACTAGATAAGCGATAGGCTTGATATCTGGATTTGGTATATTCTACATGTATAGGTAGGTGGATCCACTTGAATACGTGCTGTGCCATCTCTGGGTGGAAGTCGCAATTTTGGGAATTTTATCATGTAAATTCAGGTCACTGGTAAAGATCTTCGATGCGAGTATTTGTCGCACGATATCAATTAGTCATGTAAAGTACGCTTACCAGTATCAATAGATGTGTGTAAAAAAGTTTTTTTTCACCCTAAGCCTACACCAATGCATTTATCATTTGACTGTTCAGTTAATTCTCCGAAATCTGGTGCATTGCACTTTCTTCCTCTTTATGCAGAAACAGCCCCGTTTTTGTCGTTTTCAAAACATTTCCTGGAGTTAGGCCTCCCGATGGAAGGATGGCGTAAAAAATAGGATCAGTTTGAATATTTTAGTAATAATTTGCTTTTCAGTTCGTCGAAAGATTCCAAGACTTTTCCTTTCATTGCCCAAAAATCACTTCTCAGAAAATCTATTACCCAAAGCTGCATGGTAAAACATTCAGTATCAGTAAACAGGGTCCCCACTTTCTGGAAAATCAGAGAATTTGTGAAAATTCCTGAAAATATCAGGCAAATTTATAGTTTGCATCAGCCAATTGATTAAGTAGTCATCTTTCATAAATATTTGGGATAAAATCCATTTTTATTTTTCAAAAAAAATATCACGTAAAATGTCAGGGAAATTGACTTCAGAATGATTTAAACTAACTATACTGTACATATTTTGTTAGACTGTTTTAGAATATTGGAATGATATACACACTTTCTACAGAGCATTTTTTATACTGCACTTTTACGGCAAATTGTAATGTGGATTCCGAGGTGCACGTGTCGTTATCCAAAGAAAAACCAATTTCACACAATTTTAACTAATTACCCAGTTTTGGAAAGCAGGGCTGCCCACAATGAAAAAAAATCCCAGCATAACTTTGCTTTAAAAATTTCTACAAATTACTATCCATTTTTACCTGATAGAAGCAGTCATTTGCAAACTTTTAATTTGTTTTGCTAAATGAATGGCGAAATGTAGGCTATACTTCCTAAACGAATTAAAAGCTTGCAAACGACTCGTAGATTCTTCAGAGTAAAAAGATGAGCCTCACAATTAATGTAATACGCGCGTATACATGGAGGTACATGTACATTTCTTTCAGAACGATGTAGCCTGAAACATTGAAGTGTTGCATTCCGGGTTGATATTGATTAGTGAATTCGTCATAGTTTACAGGTCAACATTTTTGTGGCAATTACTCATCAGACATCAGATTAAAGACGGATAGGAGCTGATAGTACAGTTAAAATACGTAATGGTGCAATTTCACTTCTAGTTAGTAATACTTTTTTTTCCTTGTCATAATTTTGACTTGAGTCACTCGCAAGATATGGTAACTAACAAAATTGCCGTGGATGTTAGGCGTTCTCACAAACTCTATTGATCCTTTTATTTAGATTATTAGGGTGTAGTTCTACACTATATGCATTCCTTTATAATGATAGCTTAGTACATAAAGTAATGATCATTTCCCATTACGGACATGTCGTCAGTCTGCTGTGTAAAAAAATACCACAGTGATTATTTAAAATTTCATATACAGAAAACTAATGTAAGCATTCAAAAAGGATTACTTTTGGCAACAAATTATGGATAGGCATAACCAATTTTGCTCATTTTACTGATCACATATCTTCGAGCAAATTTAGTTTTAAAAGCATCAATGACAAATCATTTAGTTAATTTTACACGCACCATTGCCACTCTTTCAGCACTGAAATAAATGCTTTGTATTCTGTCTCTGCTGCAATTTCACCAAAGGTTCTTACACGAAACGAGTTTATTTACCTTTTGATTTTCTGCATGATTGGCCCTCTTTCACATTCTGCAATCGTGTAATTGAGTTTAACATTGGTTATAAACGTTTGAAATCCGTGTTGAATTACGTGATCGCGTTTTATGGCTTATCGATTATATCGCTAGATTTGGCCAGCGGGCAAATTTAATGGCATTTAATTGTGGAGAATATTGAGCTGCTAAGGCACAGCATCAATTGCTCATTATTTCCCACATTATTGAATGCTCGAGGTGTCATACAATCGTGCCATGGATGAACGCGGCCTTTTCTCTGCCTGTTCCCATGTTTTTATTTCTTTTGACCGAGAATATAACCTGTGAATTTTTTCTCTAAAGTTAGACTCAATGAAAACTAAATTACATGTATATTCGTTGATGCAGACTGATCCAGCTGACGTGTATCAGTGATCAAGGAGATAATTTGGCCAGTATTGTCCATGACAATTGCTTTGAAAACGCTCAGAAAATGTACTGATTATGAAAGTTGTTAAATTTCGGCCACATAACCACTCGATTATTTATTGGTGCAACACTAGAAAGTCATAAAAATGGTTATCACAACTTTCAAAAATAGGTCGGATTGTAAATACCACCATGACAGTATCAGGTAGTAAACGGTGGCATTGGAAGGGTCTACAGTGTACTTGTAAATATTTTAAATCGATTGTAGACACTAAGATTCCTCGTAATCACCGAAGTTTTTCTGTAAATGGAAAAATTGGTAACGTTTATGTACATTCAGATAATCCACTCTGCAGAACTTGCAAAAGCGAAGGTCGATAATAATTCAATATTAGGGAACATTCAGCTGCATTTAGGTTTGAAAATGCCAGATAACTACTCTACATGAATGCATCAGCAAAATACCTTGCGGCTTCGCTGTCATGGTAATTTTCATTATCTGGTCTTTGTTTGGTATGGGAAGAGCACATTTTGCTGTCTCATTATGTCACGCAGACATGATCACGTGTAAGATTATCTGGACTCTCTTCCTCTTCTAATTACATGAAGTTAGCATGTATACTATTGTCAGCACTTGTGACTAGACACTAACTTTTGATTGCTGAAGACTTGCTTGGTCTCAACCGCAATATTGCTTTAAATTGATCAGTTGAAGTTTTCCAAAAGGACTCATGAAGTTCGGTAATTTCTGTGATCATTGATAATCACTGATAATTCATGAATAAATCAGGTTGACTGACCGTCTGCAAAACCTAAAAACATGGAAATTGAAATTGTCTGGAAAAGTCAGAGAAATTCATGTCTGGAAATTTGTCGTGGTACAACAGTTTAGATTGATAAGACTCAGCAAAGCAGTCAAAAAGCTGCATTTGTTATCCTTTTTTTTTTAAAAAATATCGCCTATGTCGTTTCCATCATCATTAATATTTCCTAATATTCTTTATGAAACATCCACTAACATGTATGATGGTCATTATTTTTTTAAAGTGTTACCTAAAAGGCAATCCTAAAGATAAAAAATCAAAAAATTATACTTAGCAAATTTTTGTATGAATCTTATTTTGCAGTCTTATTAGTACTTGTATTAAGATATGGATCTTATATTACATAAGAGAAAAAACCCACAAAAATGCAGTATTTGGCAAATGTGTTTTACTCCAATTTCGAGCTGGGTGTGTCATCAACAAGCCAGCCAAGTATGTAGGCCTACATGTATATTAATCTGATGTGATCACCTGTTCATGTGAACTCATCTGTAACTTTCATGCTAACGATATGATGCATCGTTTGCTCCCTGTGCCATTTACGAAATCGTCGTTTTTGGATTGTTTAGTTATGGGTAACACAAATATAGATCGCTAATGGTATCGCCCCTTTTCCTTTCAAATTGATATTTGCTATGATAGCTGATAACTGTCCGAGTTTCATTTTGAATGTCCCGGAAGCTCGCAGCCATATGCTTGGTTCATGGGAAACGACAGTATCACTACTGACGAAATATCGTTTACCACCAGTCCAATGCCATAACTGTTCCTGAAATTGGAAAAATATTAATTCGTTATCCTTTTGCGTTTTTCCAAAATGCCATCGTCTGACAGACAGGATATGAATCTAGGCTTTTCCTGGTGCTGCAACCATGCTCAACCCTGGAGGAATATGTTAGGAAGTCGGTAACTAAACGCGGAATTAGAAACAAAAATACGAGTTAACGGGCAGTTCCCTTCCCACCCCTGTCATGTTAAAAAATTGAAAAATTGTATACATAACATCTCTGCGAATAATGAATAAATCGTCTTGATAATAATTTTGCTTGATAGTCTGGTTACTTCTGGAGGCGACAATTCAAGTTTAATGAATAAATGCCCTTTGATTAATTAATAAAAAAGATAATTAAAGATTGATTTTTTTATTCGAGTAGCCCAATATTGTCAATAGAGGGCGCCAACGACCATTTTTTCAATCATTAATTATCTTTTTTATTAATTAATCAAAGGGTATTTATTCATTAAAGTTGAATTGTCGCCTCCAGAAGTAACCAG
>JAQGAF010005622.1:0-11714 GCA_034687865.1 Kryphioiulus occultus | reverse complement strand
GTTTTATGATGAAATAAGCAGCGGTGCAGGCATCGATCTGTTGCCCACCATTCGGTTGCCATGGCGACTGCGGCCACGTCGACCAATGGGAGAGCTGCTCGAAGGATACATCTTATAGACAGGCGCTTTCATATTAAATTATGTTGGGCAGAGAGGAATGAAACGAGATGGGGGTAGATCGACTGACTACCTATAATATGAGGAGAGAGAGAGAAAAATATGCGAAAGCAAAGTGATGAAATCGTCTTTTGTCGCATCGTTCTGTCTTAAGTACTTTGCGAGATACTCCAGAAATGAGGAAGAAAAACTGGGACAAGGAGCCTCCCATCAGAATGGTTACATGTGAATATGCAGTGAGGGATAATTTTTGATTGGCATCAAATTGGGAACTGAGTGTACCTTGTGTTAGTACAGAGAGTGGACGAAAATAATGGAAACACTAAGAGACAACAAGATGCTCAAGATGTAATTGGTTCGTGGTGGGTTTTTGCATGGTTTGAATTTCCAAAAGTGTTCCCTTATCTTCGGTTACATGTTCAAAACACGTTACCTTAGACTGAATTGGAAAAATGTGAAGCTTTTCATTGCGGACAAGGTCTTTTAAGTGGGTCGCAATTGGATGACCACCGAAATGCAGACTGCTCGGGCAAGGGTCCCCCAGTAACGAGCCCATTATTTGCCATTACGGCGCCCCGACCAAAGGAGTTCGGAAAATCCGAGCCGAGAGATTCCTGCAAAAATTTTGGCATTCCTGGGAATCCTTAGCCGCCATTTTCCTCATTCTTTTGTCTGAAGCACGAAGGGAAACAAAACTGGGCAAAAAAAAAAATACGTGAAGGATGAAGATTAGGAGATGATGCTGATGGGGGATTTTTTCGTTTCAACCCACTTTTCTCGATACTGCACCAGATTACGACGGAAAAATGCTTAATTGCGTTTGAGCCATGCATCGACTGAATTTGAAGACGAAATATTCGTACGAGAAACAACGAGATTGACGGCGGCGGAATTCGCCGCATATTTTATTTCATTAATAAACATGTTTTAATAAATAATGCACTATATATGTGAGCTATAACCCACGCAACCCTCGTCGTTAAGTGCGGTTTTAAACGGCATTTTAAAAACGAAAACGACGGTTTTTCATCGTTGATATTATTATTTTTGGGTTTCTCTTTCAGCTCTGTATTTTTACTTAAATTCAGCATTTTCGTTAGAGCAGCGGTACCCACATGGAAGGGAAATGCATTGTAATGCATTACGAATTGTAAAATATATTGCAAATGCATTGGTCGTTTTTATCGCAACCCGAAATAGATTAGGTAATGTAAATTTGGAACTACATACGTACAAATGTTGTGTGTGCTGCATTGAATAGAATGAAATTGATGTAGTTTTAAATTTTAAACTATTTCATTCCCAGTTCTAATTTATTTATTGAATATTTTAGATGTTTTTAAATTCGGAATTGGCATTTTTAAAACTTTGAAATAATGAAATATAGCTAGGCGTTTGACATTTTACAATGCATGGAATATAAAGTGTAAAATGCATTCTTCGATGCAAACAGAATACATTACACAATGCATTTCACAACGTATTGGTCAATGCACAAGAACTATATGCATTCATTACAGTGTGCAAATATATTTGCCAATACAGTTTGAAACTAAATTTATCTCAATTTACAGACATTTTAAAATTAATTTTCTTTTGTGCATTACCATTACACGTGGGAGTTTTTATTTATTGTTGTTTTATATTAAAAAAAAACTTCAGTGAATTTCTTTAGTTTTTATTTATTGCTGTTTAATATTAAAAACGTATTCAATGAATTCCGTTAAGAAATATACGATATAATCACCCTCGTATTCGCATTTCATTCACCAAATGGTATTTACAAAAAGTATAAACAGATTTTATCATCATTATATTATTCATATTAAATTAGATCCATTCATTGTTTTTATTTATTGATATTTTACGTATATATTAAACAATATTTAATGAACTTCATGTTATAATGTTTTACTGTCTTATTTTTATGTATATTACGAGTCTTCATTCAATTTAAAAATTGTTGAAAAACCAACTTGTTTTTTATGGACTTGTGATTAATAAAATCTCAGTAATAATTTTACGCTTTTCAGGTTTTTTTTATTTCGTGAAGGTTTTAATAAGTGAATTTTTATGGTTATAAATATGCAGTTTTTAAATAAAAATAATGTATACAGTTTTTTTCGCTTTATTCGTTTTTATGTGTTGTTATTCGATTAAGTTTTTGCTTATTTAAAATGGGTTATAAAACAAAATTACGCTACAAATTTTTTTGCTGTTTTGGTTACATTTTCTTATATTTTTTATTATTGTCATGCATGTCTAGCATTTTTAATTTTACTTTGTACTTGTACGTGTCCATTCTGAGCCCACCGTTCCAATTATTGAGATTACACCCCACTCGCACGTGACCACTGACCACTGGTCAACTGGCCGGAGCGTCCATCCCGTGGCAACGCGCCTTGCTCAGGTGCATGGACCATAAACGATTTAGGGTCCGAATAAAAGGATTACGAAGTTCGGACCCTTCAGCCCTGCTGACCAACGGTCATAAGAGTTTTGATTCCCCTTGTATACGAGTGACCATTCTTATGGAGAGGGTCGGGGGGGATAAATCCTTACGGTCAGCGTTATTAATTATTATTTGCCTCATTGTAGTGCGGCGCGTCATTAATCTTTCGAGAACCATTAAGGGTTTAAATTGGCGTGTGTACGCTGGAGTGACCAGTGGTCAGTCGGCCAATCAATGGCCGTGGAAATCAACTCGCATATCGCTGTTAAGGTCTGGTCATTCTGCTGCATGGTGCTAATATTCATGCATGACAAACTACCCTTGCAGAAAAAATCAAGTAACTGCAGAGGCTGTTCATAAACGACGTCAGATTCGCACCCCTTCACCATGTCATCAATCTCTGATATTAGTTTAGAGAGGATTCTAGTATATGCAGTAGTATTTGTTTGGACAGATTCTATATATATATATATAGTAACCATCGAGAGAATGTCACCTGACAGGCCGACATTAGTTTAGAGAAGATATTACTTTATACAGTATTTGTTTGCATATGCTACAGTACTCATCGAGAGAATGATATTTGTTTAGAGAGGATTTTAGTATAAACAGTATTCGTTTAAACAGGTTGTACTGCAGTAACCGTCGAGAGAATGTTATCCTGACATTGGTTTAGAGAGGATATTACTTTATACTGTATACTGTAGAATGTCATGCTGACATAAGTTTAGAGACGATATTAGTTTATACATGTTCTACTGTAGTAACCATCGAGGTAATGTCATCCTGACATTAGAGAGAATTTTAGTTTATAACTGTATTTGTTTAGAAAGGTTCTACTGCAGCAACCGTTGAGAGAATCTCATCTTGACATTAGCATAGAGAGGATTCTAGTTTACAAGTATCTGTTTGGACAGGTTATACTGCATTAACCATCAAGAGAATGTTATCCTGACATCAGTTTAGAGATGATTTTAGCTTATATAGTATTTAATTTGACAAGTGAGATAGTGTAGTAATCATCGAAAGATTGTCATCCTGACATTAGTTTAGAGATGAGTTTAACTTATTTAGTATTTAATTAGACAGGTGAGATAGTATAGTAGCTATCGAAAGATTGTCATCCTGAGATTAGTTTATACATTTGCTTAGACAGGTTCTATACTGTATAGTAAAAATCGAGAGACTGTCATCCTGACATCAGTTTAGAGATGATTTTATTTTATACAGTATTTGTTTTGACAGGTTCTACTGCAGTAACCATCGAGAGAGAGAGTTATCCTTACATCACTATATAGATGATTTTAGTTCCTATATAGTATTTGTTCAGACAAGAGGGTACATGTATAGGGATGGACATGATGGATTTTCAATTTTCAAAGGCTCCCATGTGCACCCGGACCCACCCAGACGACTCCAGCGGTCCCAGGTAGTTCCCTTGGCCCCCCACAACGTTCACCACACACCGACCCATACAAATCCACTTAATTCCTGACACTTTTCGCTGGGTTTTCGCGTGCCAAAGTCAAAAACTCAGGACCAAAAATGCCCGGAATCCTCGGAGTATTTTAACGAGTGCCGGGCCCACCAGGCTACCAAGCATCCGAATTATAAAACGCGAAAATGGCAGCCAGATATAAATTATCGGGAAAAAACGCACAAGAACTACGTGTACAGGGTGTACAGCCCCCCACGCTGGTTTTCGCGCCGAAACCCGCCTCCGCGCCACGTTACCCCGTCAAGGTCCGAATTTTATTTATTTTATTTACCCGATTATTTATTTTTATTTATTTTTTCGCATTTTTTCGAGCATTTTTCTAGTTTTTCGGCGGTGGGCGTGGTCCGGATCTGGCCCTGCCCCCTCCGTTCCTCATTGGCCACGCTATCCGTCGCTCAGCGGGGAAGGCCCGCCTCCCCTTGTGCGTCGGGCGCGAGAAAAGGGCGGACCCGGAACGCCACGTGCGGGGCTGGCCACGCCCACGGGTCCTCTAGGAGGGGGAAATTCGGGTATTGCCAGGGTTTCAAAAGCAAATGGTCGCTGCTGCTGGCTGGACAGGCTCGGTCAGCTCTTGATTTTTAAACTGGGATTATCTCGTCGTTTCTGCTCAGCTTGGATTTACGTAGGGTCGACCTTCGACCTCTGACCTCCGACCTCTTCCCCCCCCCACAAAAAGTGCTTCGTGACCCCCTGACCCGTGCGTGTGCATGCGTCCCCACGTCGCGAGTTAGGACACGATGAGTTGTGCGGACGTCATGTACCAGCCCTACACTCCGTACTTTCCGTACCAACGGCCCATGCCCACGGCCACGGCTACAGCCACGGCCACAGCGACGGCAACATCGCCTTCGGAGCTGCTCTCCATGGCGCCCTACGAAGTCAAGGCAAGTGAGGGGTTACTTACTGCGAAACTTTACTGAAGTGATTTCCGAATTGCCCTTTTGGTTCCCTGTGCAGTATAGGCTTAAACGTTTAGCTGTGCACTAGTGTTGAGGATTCCATGGTCCGTGAATGTTGAACGTCAGAAACTCACGTAGTCTGTTGGTCAGCTGGTCACTGTAAAAGAATATGGTCAAAATTAGGAAAATTATCTTGAAGTTATATTATGCATTATGTTATCAATGGTCGTATTTTTTACTTTTTTTTGGCGCATGGACTATATTGACAATGCATCGATATTAATATGCAGCGACTACGGTATTTTAACGAAAAAAGTTAAAATTCGGAAATTCGTTCAGAATATTTGCTTTTTAAGAACAAGTTAAATGTAGAGCAAATTACGAGAAATATAGGAACTATATATGTAATAGGATGTGATATAATGTGAATATTGCAAATCTATAGGTATACTCAGGAATATAAAATTAAATTATAAAGAAATATATTAATATACACTAAAATTGCTGCATATAATGACCGTTTATAATAGTTCAAAAGGTTTAAAGACAAGTTTAATGCCAAAAAATTAGGAGAAATATAGGAACTATTTATAATTATTAGGAATACATGTTTGAACATATGAATATAATATAGGAAATAATAGCGAGAGATATGGAATATAATAGGAAAATAGAAATAGAATATAACAGAGAAATAGGAATATATGTAAATTTGGTGCAATGACCGTTTAGCCCAAAAGTTTTCAGGACCAGTTAAATGCAGAAAAATATCGAGCAATATAGAACAAGTTAATAGGCTAAATAGAAAATATATATGGAATATAATATTTACATATTGGACTAGGAATATAATGTGAATAATAGAGAAATATAACTAAATTTGCATGTATATTATATATGCACTGACCGTTTAGCTCAAATTTAACAATATAAGGACAATTAAAACGCCGAAAGATAACGAGGGTTATTTATAGAAATTATCTCTATATTTATACGAGTTTTTCTTCTGAATTAAACACATACAAATTTTAAAAAAACATGACAAGTGAAACAGCAGCTGCATGCGAGCGGACGAAACGAGTCATACATGGAAAGAGGTTATATTTTCAAATCATATATGCATGCACGCAGTAAGTACATATACATGTAAGGTTGCAATTACAATTGCTTTTGAACAAAATATAATTCAGGAATATAATCGGGTTAAAAATAATTAATGACCTTGCATGGTGCCTGAGGGAATGGGAATGTCTAAGATACATGCATTGCATGGATAATGTCTGAATTTTTATAAGAGCATACGAATTGATTTGCAACATATAAATATTTACGTTTTCGTATTTATCAATGACCATGCATGCACGTTTGACCAATTAATTTATGGGAACATACCAACAGGTGTAAAATGCACGTTTTGCTTATCCGATCATATTGAATTGTTGTGTTACAGATAGTACAGATATTCTGTTATTGTTGGTTTTGTGCGAGGCAAATTACGCTTATGTCATTTGTGGAAAACTACGATGGACCTCATACCATAGGCCTTTGCAATGGACCCTTTCAAGTCACCAATGCGAACAATACACGATTAAAAAGTTAAACGTGCGCATCTGAATAAGTTGAAAAATTTAGCAAAATTGACCCATTTGGCCTGTTAAATCCTGAAGATTTGATCTTTAAATTAATTTATTGCCATTAAAAATGCCCTTGGCTGCCCTTACTGTATAATCATATAGGTTCTGCTGTTTGTTGGTATAATTTATGGCCACGTAATTTATTGTATAAATTTCGTGAAATTCTGACAGGATCATGCATAAAGGTTTGCATGCATGTACATGTATACCATTTTATTCGTAATGGAGTACGGTAGTCATATTATTATTACTGTCATTATTATTATTATTATTATTTTATTTGGGCCAAAACATTTTCTTAAAATTTGAAAAACCTTCGTTTACAGCGCTATGACAATTTTTTTAATATTCGAAAAAAAGTAATGTGAGACATTTTATAAATAATAATAACATTAATAGTAATACTAAGTCATGCATGCAAGCCTTTATGTAAGATCCTGTCAGAATTTAACAAAAGTTATAAATTACATGTTATAAACAAATATTGAATTTAGCATTCAGGAATTTCTGATAAAAATTCCCATTAATTTCGACACTGAAATTGAGTTACACATGCACAATTAAAATCTAAAACCTGTGTTATTTCTGAAACCAGCATTTTCCCAAATTGTCTAAGCATCATGGACAAAGGCAGAAATTTTGTGAATTGCACCAACGTCCCAGTAGATTAACTGGAGATTAAAAACCTTAAATTCAAAAAAGTGCAACCAAAAGTTTCCTTTGAGTTTTGCAATTCCCTCATGAATGCAACGCATGCAGCATACATCGTCATGAACATAAACGTCCGTCAGCCATGACAGTTGTTTTATAGGCTTAATCAGAGGTGAAAAAGAGGGGATTATTGCACCCATATAAAAGCAGTAAAACACTGCCAGCCTAAATAACAATTGTCGGGTCCCCTTATATGGTAGGCCCCACGAAAGTCTTACACACAAGTCGTTTGAAAAATCCTCAATGGCAGGTTGCGCCATGCTTCATTTAACTTATTCGCCAGTTAATCCCTTCACGACTTAATGGCCAATGACGTGACTTTAAACTTTTGTTTTTATCTGATTTCCTGTAATTAATTAACACAGGTGCCATTCAAATTGCAAAATATATTGCAAATGCATTACGAATTGCAAAATATATTGCAAAACCATTATGAATTGCAAAATATATATTGCACATGCAGTACGAATTGCAAAATATATTGAAAATGCGTTACGAATTGCAAAATATATTGAAAATGCATTGGTCGTTTTTATCGCAACACGGAATACATTTAGTAATATAAACAAAAATGCATTTCACTATAATGCAATTTACGAAGCATTATGAAATATTCTGACTAGTGTATCTCACCATGTATCTGAAACAACAAACGTACAAAAGTTATGTGTGCATTGAATTTAATGAAATTGATGTATTTTTGAATTTTAAATTATTTCATTACCAGTTCTAACTTATTTATGGAATGTTTTAAATGTTTTTTAAATTCAGAACTGGGATTTTTTAAACCTTTAAATTATGAACTATAGCGAGGCTTTTGGCATTTTACATGTAAATGCATGGGATATAAAATGTAAAATGCATTCTTCAATGCAAACAGAATACACGAATACATTACAATATGCATTACCCAACATACCCGTATTCTTCAATGCACACGAACCCATGCTTAAATTACAGTGTGCATTACACAAGGCATTCTCCAACACGCATATTACATCGCAATATGCATTCCATTACAAACTGCTTAAAAACACATTTGAAATGCATTTGCAAATTCCAAATTACAGTTTGATACTAAATTTGTCTCAATCTATACAGACATTTTAAAATGTATTTTCCAATGCATGTCTTATAACGTATTTCTAAATGCATTACCATTACATGTGGGATAATAAGTATACTACAGTTTTAATTTCTATATCAAACATTGCATTTGCTTTTAACATGTTTTCATGTTTTTGGATAGGCCTATGCTGCTGGATTTCAAAACTGGCGAGGGTTGGGTCACGTGAACGGATCCCCCAATTCGCTGCACCTGTCCGATGGTTTGGTCCCTCTAGAGAACCTCCGACACGTGAGTACACTTTGACTCCTGACCCCGCAACCTCTACCCTATTACCTAATAACTCAGCAATCACCATGCGTTAGGGCATATATCCTGGCCGCCAGGGGGCCTATAGGGCCCCTCACTAACCCAGCTTTAGGGGTTCATGACCCCATAACCATCCTAACCATCAGTTAACGAGCTTTTTGAAAAAGCAATTAGGGCAATTTTCTCGCTGCTGAGCTAGTTGGGACGCTAACTGCCTAATAAAAAATGATTAATAACTTATATTAGGCCTAATTACAAAGCCCGTTCTAATTATAAGGTTAGTCCAGAAATGGTGTGAATAATGGCTGCGAAAAATAACTTAATGCATGGACCTATAAAACGCGTTTTAAGCTATGATTTAAAAGCGTAAATTAATGCCACGCCCGAATTTTGCAAATTTAAGTATGGATGGTCTGATAGGCCTGCATGAAATTAGTTATTTCGAGAAAAAAAGAATAAAAAAAGTTTAAAAATATAAATGGGCCTATAAATAAAATGTGGATTAATGACATGCGGTATAGAAATTAATTGGTGGAGAATATACGACTAATAAAAATACTCAGACATTTCTTATAATTCCATGAAAATTTCTAACGTCAAGAATTATCCAGGGGAAATAATGCATTTTTAAGGTTAATTAATGCATGGGCTGACAGAATTTGATTTTTTTGTGAAAATATTTACGAAACATAGAGTGCCCTTTTATGTTTTTAAAAACGATTTGTTTTTAAGAAAAACCAGGTCTTAGCATAATATCAAAACAATTTTTAAACTGAATTTAGTTTTTATAAGGTTGTTGGTAAAATTTGATTTTTTTGTGAACAATTTTAGAACAAAAGTGCATGTTTTTCAAAGCGAAGCATAGTTTTAGGAGGCAGGTCTAAGCTTCTGGAAAAATATTCTAAACTGAATTTCGAAATAATTAAGATATATAACGAGAATCAAGTTTGCATATGAAATTTTTTTAGAAATTTCTTTGCGAAAAAGAAATGCCATTTTTGTTTTTAAAAAAGTAAATTGTTTTAGGAACAATTTAGTTTCTCGGCATTGTTTCTCTACAAAACCATTTCTAAACTGAATTTATATAATAATACACGTGCATAAAGTTTGGACTGAAATTTCTAAGAAATAAGACATTTTCATAAAAAATTAGTTATGGAAAATATTACAGTTTGTAAGGTTATTGTATATAATCTAGCTTTTTCGCGAATGGCAGTTTTATGTTTTTTAAAAACTGATTGTTTTTAGGAAAAGTCAGGTCCAAGCTTTTCAAAACCATTTCCAAACTGGATTTAGAAATAAAGATGTAAAACAGAATTAAGTTTGTTCGAAAACTCAAGTAGTTCCCGTTAAGAGTTATTTAGTGAAAATATTTGAATTTTAAGGCATTTTCAAAAAAAATGCCATTTTATGTTTTTTTAAAAACGAAGCGTTTTTAGTAAAAGCTGGGTCTAAGTTTAATCTCAAACCCCTTTCTAAACTGAATTTCGTAGCAAATATGTTTACTTTTGCAATCAATCATGAGGTTTTGAAAGAACAATAAAATTTCCGTTGAATGTAACAGTTTTAGGATAAGAAAACAGCTTTTTATATAGAGACTGCTTAACTACAATTTTTTTCTTGTAAAAGTGTATTTTAAGTGTTTTTTAAACACTGAGCAATTAAATTTGTTGAAGATTATGATAACCCAAATTTCAGTCATTTCTCCTCACCTCATTATCGATCATTATCATTCTAAATTTAACAATAATTAAAAAGGCAAAATTAATGTCGTTTTCGCATGCATGCATGAATGCTTTTCCTTTTTTAATTTTCTTTTGAAAATTGCTTCGCAATGTCCTGAGTTCGCAACCTGCGTATATTACGTATTTTTTATTTTAATCACACACAAAACACCTAATTGAATCAGAATCGGCTTTAGTTTTGACCCTATTAATGCTTACAGAATTAATTTCGCGTGAAATATAATTTTATTATTTTTTATTTTTATTATTTTATTTTTTAACTGCTTTTTAGGAACTATTTGACGCAATCATGGCCCGCAGGAAGGCGATCGACAGCCCTATGCTAAAACAAAAGGTTCGTTGATAAAATAAAAGGGGTGCGTTTCAAAATCGCTGCCAAATTGACCTTTGACCTACCGCATGACGTAGGACAACCCTAATCGGATAGCAAATACACCCTCAATTAATGGTCATTAAAAGCCATTAATGGCCAGCTCAGTCTAACAGATAATGGACATTAAGGTTACATGTTAGCAGCACTTAACCGGTCGACATAACCGGTTAACCATGCAATCCAATTAACCAATAAAAGTTAATTGCTTCTGAGAATGAAGATCTAACGGGCCCAGATCTTGAATTTGATTGATTAACGATTTACTGTAAATAATCAGCGATTGACAACCTTTTTTTGTTGTTAAAATTGCCATCAATATTCAGACTTAGTAATCAGGAAAACCATGCACGCGATTCCTATATTGTTTGTATTTAACACGCGACTAGTTTGTCCCAATATCGAAAAGCTCATTATTATAGATCACGTATAGTTTCTTGGTTAAAAGGACATTACTCTAGGTCAATAACACTGTCAATTTTAAATTTTATATCATGTGCCAACAGTAATACTGATTGTGAACATGTATAAAGGATTAAACGGTAATATTGTCAAATTTCTGTAAGCATCATCAGTATTTGTTAGACAGACTTTTCGTGTAAAACTTAGTATTACTGTCCGTATTTCAACTCAATATGAATGAGGACATGGATGGGTCCTTGATACCAACAAGTTGGTCCACCTTAATACCGAGCTGAAATACTGACAGTAATACTGCCCATGTACGACGTGTATAGGGCCGCACAAATACTGATGCATACCGCCAGTACTGATATCATTGCTATTGACCATGACAAGGTTCGCTTATCTGAAAACGCCCATTGCACGTGTAATGGTAATGCATTATAAGACATGCATTGGAAAATACATTTTAAAATGTCTGTAGATTGAGACAAATTTAGTTTCAAACTGT
>JAQGAF010005621.1:0-11715 GCA_034687865.1 Kryphioiulus occultus | reverse complement strand
CACATGCGCACACCAATTAGTCAAATTCAATTTCAATTCCAACTGAATTCTTTTTTGGGATTGACACCCCCTATTGATACTGTATTTTGCATGTAAATTCACATTACGTTGCAAAGACAAGCACAATATATGTATACGTTACATTCCCCATCACTAATTTATATAATGTACAAGTATAGTACCGGTACACCAAATCACGACTGCGATTCAAAATCTGTGGTACAAATGCAGTGATTAATGCCAAGAATTTTTTGCGTGCTATTAATTGTTTACTATGATGGAGAAATAATGACGTGAAAAGCATTTGGAGAACATGTTTCATTTTGTAGAAATGGAGGCAAGTTCATCTACTTTGTAGAGGACACCTATTGGTCTGACACTCCGCTACTCACATCTGTAATTGTGTGAACTATTTGTAGAAAAAATGCAACATACGAGCCCGAAACCACTGATTCTCACATACAAGCTGTATCTGCAAATACAGTATATAAGAGTAAACTGGTGTAAGAGCATGTAGCTAATGCTGATTTTTTGTTGATGTCATCTTATATCACTCTTTATAAGTTCCATTATCGAAACGGAAAAAGGGAATTAAGTAAAGACTATCAATATTTTTCACTTGTCCTAAGACAATAGCAGATGACGAATACTAATTTTAAAAATGCAACATTGAGGTAAAACAACATCTTGACTCTTAATAGATTCAATTGTTGCCATCTGACAATGTTACCTGCCTAGCTGCAAGGTAAATTTGTAGCATCTCTTATCACGGCTACATTGATTAATTTTCATGATTTACCATTAGCTAGATATAGATTGATGCCCCTTTCCATTCTCTGTTCTCCCTATTCTTACATGGATAGATGCTGAAACTTCATCTACATTCTGGCGATAGTCTGTGCCATTTTTCATGAAGTTTTAATTATGTGCATGTAATCTAATAAGGTATTTTGTTTCTCTTCTCCCCTCTACTCGTTATCTTTGAGCAAATTGATCCCATTAGTGGCATTTATTCATTTATACTTGCATGGTTCGCTTTTCTATCGCGCACCATGGCATGCTTTATCTCTCCTCCAGCCTTATTTTCTAGCTGATCTCATTGCGAACGAAGTCGTCCAATTACTCCAAGTTCCCCTTTTTCACCTAGACTGAAGTTGATCACGGAACAGCAACTGCAACAAAAGAAAACATCCCATATTTCATCATTAATTCATGAATCTATACGCTAGTCTGCTTGGAGTGGACGGCAATCAATTCATGAGCAGAACCACTTTGATGAGAATTTGGCATTATATACATGTACATTGCTCGTCGATTTAACGACATTTTCCTACGCAAAACCTGTCTTCAAGCTGACGTATCAGTATAAAGAATCATTATTTTCAAATTAATGAAAAATGCATACCAAAATCAATTTTTCTTATCTTGGGTAAAATCTTGAGCTATTTTTCTTGGATCTGGTCGACTCAATGCACCCCCATGGCATTAATCATTATGCAAAATATCATGCAATATTCTAATATCAAAATTAAGGAATTCCTTTTTAAATTTCTCTGGCTGGAACCAGTTACTAATTTGTTGCATTCTGGAAATCCAATCTGCCAGGTGACATCCATAAACGTGGTATCCCCAAAACAATGTCCCCATTTGTATTTCGCTGTGTTAAGGTCTATTTTTCCATGAAGATTCAACCAATTTATGAACATCTTCAATTATTGGGATATCGAATTATCCATCTAAAATTAAACGTTTGGCAGAATTGTGAGTAAAATAAATGAAATTCATTCTTAACCCACCGGAGTCCTCTGTTCAAATGGCTATGGACAAGCCTTTGGACGACTGATTATCTCTTGCAACAATAATTTGTTGACCAATTATGATGTTCGTTTTTGTCATAGTCCTGCTAAAGTGAAATGAAAAATGTGAACCCCAAGCGTCTCAAGTTCCACCAACATACGTTAAATGACTCCTTTCTGGTTAGTTTTCTCTCACGTTTGCGAAATGAAATCGTATCCGTTATCTACTTGAAATGTAATCGAAGACGTTCGCCCTTTAATTGAAACAAGATCGAATAACATACCAGAAGTAGTTCTGGCCAAATTCAATCATATTTAGAAATATAGTCGTTGAGCATTTGTCATCCATCTTTCCAAATCCAGCGTTGAACCTGAAGAGTTTTCGCCTCTCAGAGTCCTTTTCCGAACAGCTCTGTAATCTAATCCAATTCAGCCTTGCGAATCTCTATTTACTTAGATTATTATTCCTGTGATCGATTGCTCAGTTCGTTCTGCAATTTACACCCGTGCAGAACGGCTAAAAGTAGGACCTTGAAGTGGACTGGTATCAAAGCTCCATATAAATTTCTTCGCTCCCATTATTTAAATCGAAGCATTAGAGAAACGTGAAAACATTATGCATGTTACCTGGCTACGTTTGGAGAGCGAAAGACATCGGCTTTTATACAGACAAAAACATGTCTCTGGGTTGAAAACAAAAAACAATCATGCAGAGCAACAGGGAAAAACATTGCTGAACAAGCATTTCAAAAACATGCGTTCATAGTAAATACCTCAACAACATATGACTAAAATAGACAGAAATTAAAAACCAATAACAAGTCAGTAATCTGTATCATAGAGAAAGTTATTAACTGGAAATTCGGTTTGCTTTTAATGTATTTTTCGAATGTAAGCTTCGAAAACGAGCTAATATTTGAAAAAATACCATCAACTCGAATGGCATGTCTCTGGGATGAAATCAAGACCAGGTGTAATTAAATTTAAACTGTTCTATTTTAAACTCCTTATTCCATTTTTGTTATGATGAAGCGAAATTTCACAATTTGGAAAAAATGCCTTTTAAAAGCAAACAGGTATGAATGGATTAACCAATTGTTTTTATCGATAAGGATGGACTCAGTTGTTTTAACACCTGCAAGAAAAGCAACAAAAACACATTTAAATTCAAAATTGAAGAAGAAAAAACAAAACACTAAGGGTCCTTAGGATTATACGAGCGTATCAGTTGTTCAAAACCTTTTTTTCCTTCATTATAAAAACCGCATACTCAAAATAATGTTTACCTATTTTACGTGATATATTCATAATTTTATCAGCACAAAATTATTGCATGTCGATAATGGTACATTGACTGATCACCTTCTGCAGAGTACTTCTTATTCTTCACTTACGGTTTATTTTAATGTGTACAAGCGTATTTAGAAGTATGCCGTCAACCAAAGAAAAATCGCTATTACTTTGGATAATTTATCCAGTTTTAGTAATCAGGCCTGTATATAAATTACAAAACGAGGTTATATTTAGTCTGGAAAGTGTTTACGTGTTCTATTTGTTTGCTGTATTAGAGGGAACCGAAGCGAGTATCTTGTTGATTGTTCTAAATTCATTTTTAATTTAGTCATAATTCTTTTCTCAGGTCTGCGGCATCAATCGCCTTCCATTTATTGGCTGTGGCTGACCACGTCACCTATGTCCAGTCTGGTCAGTTCCTTCCATTCCAATGTCGCCATTCCCTATCAGGTAAGCCAATAAAGGATAATTCATACTGTAATCCCATTCTATAAGTAGAAAGCACTCGATACAGCAGAGGCCTCTGAGGATACATGTAGGATGGCGCTGCTCCACAAAATCTTTCCAATCACACCTTACGTGACGTCAGAGACCCCTGCATGTCCCCGCTTCGGGCTGATAACACGTTTCTCCAATCACGTGACCGAAAGGCTCCACGTGGTCGCAAACAACACGTGTGTTTCAGGTAGACGGAATTAGTCCTCGCACAATGAGCAGAACTTCCGCCGCGATCTAGGTACACAATGCAGTTGAAAATAGATCGACGTGAAAATACACGTGTTGGAAATGCTCGAAAAAACGAGCAAAACAAGTGATAAAACAAACGTTTTTTGAAAGCCTTTCTGAACGCGAAGATTCAGTGGCAGTTATTTCGAAACATCGACCTCCTTGCTGCGGGTGTGATTAATGACGCAGATGATTGAAATTGCAGCGAACACGAAATTGAAAGCAGGGTCTGGTTACTTCAAAGATTAAGATGTTCAATCCAATCATGGATGAAATAAAAGTCATTCATCTTCAAATTGGGAATGCATCTGCTCGCAGGTAAAAAATGTTTTTTCCTCATTGCAATCAATTCTATTTTTAACCCAACCATTAAGTGTTTCTGACTAATCGTAAGCAGTAGTATTATTGATTTAAAAGTTTGGAGTGTGAAGGCATGCGTCATTTTGAAAGCCAACCTCACTTAGCCGGCTTATCAAAATGCTTGAATTTCATTTCCATAAATGTCACTCGTAAATACATTTGATACGTAAACGGATTATTATTTCGAAACATATTTTCTATGTGTAATCACGTTGATTGATAAAGTATGTAGGCATTTGTATGCGACTTAGGGAGAATTTGCGCAAAAATATTGTTATGCATCTTCGGGCTATGTTGTAACCTACGTTTATTTTATAGTAGTTTATTCACAGCCGAAGCTACAGTAGATGTACAGTGTATATAAATTTCTTAAAACAATTGGAATACTAGTGGAGTATTTGTATAACTCAATGAATGTCAAATGAAGCTTATTTCTGATTAAGGAAATGGAAAGTCACATAATCAAAATTACAGATTATTCAAATTGTACATGTAATCTGTAACAGCATAAGCCTATTTTGTTACTACAAGTGTATGGTGGAAAACGAGCAAACTCTTCCAAGTTGCTAAAAAAACCTTTTACGTGTACATGGTCTATCATAAGGCACGCCTTCAGAGTACATCAGGGACATAAACATGGCAACTAGAAACTAGGTTCTAGATTCATGTCAATATAGAATCTAGACGCAGTTGATTGACACCTGTCTAGCACGTTACTTTAGTCACAATGTTCTCTTAGCCATGAAATGACCATGAAAGTTAATAATGCATTCTATTGAAAGTGTTGTATTACAGAATGGGCACCATGTGATAGTGGGTTTCTCCTAATGACACGTAAGCTTGCAGTGATTGCCTGATTGCGGTGATTGCAATGGAAAATTGCGAAAGCTAGGACAAATGTCATTTTTGTCAACTAAGCTTATTAACTAAACAGTAAGGGTTGAAATATACATATCAATTGCAGATTTGGGCAGGGTCTATTCTGACAATTCTTTAGTATATCAATTCAAGATCTATATGTAACTACACGTATGTTCGCCTTGGTCTTCACCAGCTTATCGTTTTGCAATTTTGGATCGTTAATCCGCTCAAAGCTATGTTTTTAATCAGATCCTTTAAAAAATCAATTGCAAACAACACGAAAGGCATATTTTCTTATCCACAATTTCTTGATTAAATTATCGAGGTTATACATTGTAGAAAGAAGACTTACCGCTTCTGAAATATTCACCTAGAGTAGGTGAGAATTTGTTTACTCTCAAGTTATTTTCAGAAGTTATTTGCCACCCACCCCAGTCAAGGCAGAAACATGAGAACAAAAAACAATTTGAAAAGTCCTTTCAGTTATGATTAATTCATAACGCATTTAGAAACAGAAAAAGTAGAGAAAGAAAATAAAAATCCAGGATGAAAGTAGAGGCAATTCTATTACCGAGAGAAAAACTAACAGTTTTTACGCTGCGAATGCATTACGTGGGCTTTTCAGTTTAATGAATTCAAACGCATGCATATTGTCGTGAATTCAGCTGCGCTGCACTTGGATATCCCAGTGGGGATTTATCCCCGTTTCACTTAGGTTTGCATAAACACGTCAGATATCTGTCAGAAGTGCTTTTGCACCGTCAAGGTATAGAGTAGAGAAGAAAAAATAAATAAAAAAGAGTGGAAAAGTAACGAGGGCGCCGCCGAAAGAGGATTGGACGAGAAATGCATGCTTATAAGGGGAGACATTTGTAATATTCATGAACGCAATGCGAATCCACGGTCGTGCATGATATGCTAATCTGCTTTAATATTAATTCAGCATTTTATTCATGCACTCCCATGCAAATCCTTCATTAGCATCGTGCTTATGTATTCGCATCGGGGAATTGGATATCTGAAACATTTATGGCTTTTACGCTCGGCTTCATCCATTTTCAACGAAAACGTTGCTCTTCTGGCTGAATTATTAATATTATTACGCGCCAGTGATAAAATGAATTGTAATTAATCGAATCAGGTCATTGCTACGTGCAAATATCTACATAAAATAAAAAGAAAATTGTAAAAATAAAGTTAGATTGTAGAGTTAAGCTTATTCTTGGAGAATGATAAACCTTCTACAGATGTAAAAAGCACAATGAGAACTGTAGTTTTAAGTATCAAGCCATAAAGGAGTGTGACCCTTAGTGTTTTATGTTTCGTTGTCTGTAGTTTCAAGTAAATTTAAAAATAGTAATTTCATACATGTACAGTACGTTTGTACGATGGTTGCAATGCATTGATCTGGACTAGCAACCATTTATTACAGCCACGAAGTGAGTATTTTTCATAGAATAAAATTAAGTTTTCGGCTGTACTACAGAATAGTCCCTGCTGTTGATCTGTTCCACAACAGACACTATGAGAAAGTTTGCTTCCCTTAATGGCACGTACGTTAGGTTAGGTTAGGATAAACACAAACAACTACATAATATAGACAGGGTAATTTGAGAGAGCTATTAGGACAGGAGTCACCCTTATCTATTAGAGAAATGGAGCTGAAATACACATTTTGTGCACAATAGGAGAAGGGACTATTCTGTAGTATACCAAAATTTTCCATAGTTAGCTGTTTGATGACCTGTATGATGACTGCTTACAAAATAAGCAATCCAAGTACAGTAATTTGTGTTCCTACATACTATATATACATGTACCTTTAATTTGAAGCAGGGAAAAGAAACATCAAAGCGATAAGAAATATCGAATGGTTTATTCATGAGATGGTGAATTTGACGTATTTTGCTCCCTTCAAGGACTGCATAACGAACCTGGCGAGGTTCGAACGACTTCAACAGCCCTCAATCAAGAGAAAAATACGCGAAAATTCGCTCAAATCTAACGAACCGGAAAATACGTCTCCGCATTTTTTCAAAAATAAATTGGGGGCTCATAAAAGCAATCCTCTTTCAAAACGTTATGCAAATGCATTAGCTTACGGTGACCAGTATTTAGTGAGAGATAAACGAAAGTGGTGACATGCAGAATATATTTTTCTTCTGAATGTTTCAAAATAATTACTAAGAATAGTGTAAATATGGATTAAACAAATAGATTACCGTATATAATTTCGTGATCAGAAGTTCAGAGCACTATAACACGTAGCTTAAATACACGTAGCTTAAAATCATATTCTCGGTATGGGTATAATTAAAACGCACAATTATCGATTTCAATTAAATGGTTTAAATTGCGACCCGCACGTGTAATGTTGATTTTAAGCGAAAATTATATTTTCACATTGGCTTTGAGTAAACAAATTACATATTAAATATCGCATAAATTTTGGATACCGTGGGAAAACTGATCAGGGACTCAATTTTAGTAATTGAAGCTCTTCCATCAATATTTACTATAGCCATGTTATAACAATCAACAACTCGTTCGTTGTGATGGGCCTGCAGCAATGTTTTTAATGGATTGCCACAATCAGACATTTTTAGCAGAAGTGATTTTTTTTCGTTTCATTCGTTTACGAACATACCCTAGCTGTAGAAGGCAATTAATTATGCAGCAGGATATTAAAAACTTTGATTTAGTCTTTATTTCCAGTTAATCTGGCTCTTCTGTCCTCAATGCCAAAGTATCAAAAACTGCCCAGCAAGATGGACATTGCACACATCTCTAGAAAACTTTTTGGTATTCTTAGGCAATTTCCACATACATGTACATGTATGTGCACGATATATTTATATGGCAACCTTACAAACATACACCCTTGTTGCTGCAATTAATTAATCCAGGTTTTTCGTTAATTTTGAGTCTAGACAATTACTGCCACCCTACGAGCCGTTAGGAAAAGCCCACTTTCCCATGGCGGCTATGGCGGAACAGGGCATATTCCGTAGTACAGCTGTTTTTACAATTAAAATGGGAAAATTATTAGGAATTGAGTTGGCAAACATCTCCTGCCACGTTTTCACTTCCATGATATGAAAGACTAACACAAACACGTTAGAATAGTCGTTATAGGACCATAACTCATTTTTATTTCTTAGAATTCGTGCGGCTATTCTGGCACGTGAGGAGATTACATACATGTACATGTATCTCAATGCCACCTACTGGTTTCCAAAGCTCTCGTCGAATGCAAATGAGGAATTAGGGTGGCCACAATCATTCATGCAAATGCTCTAATTTGAGGACCGGCCAAGTTTGCATGACTCAGAAAGCAAAACAATGAAGAGAAAGTTTTTCCAATGCACCACAATGACCTTTTGGTTATGCTTCCAAATGGATATCGGTTGCCTGAGCACATGGCGGGTTCACACGAACATCACACAACTGCGTGCTTCCTTGCGAAGAATATAGATCCATGGCAGAGTATGAGAGATGACAGACAGAACACATAGGAACAGTTCCCATCGTCGATCGTTTTCAATAGTCACGTTCTGTGTACAATAAAAAATTGCACAATTGCAGGGAAACTGGAGTGCATTCGTGAATATAAACACGAGGTCGCATTGTGTACATTTATCTAAGAAATGCCATCTATCATGTCACAGCCAATGGATGGGGGATAAGAATGCACTCGCGTGTCCATCGATTGTCACTCAACCCATTGTCCAATATGTCCTTCTTCAGCTGTACAAGCGATACCTACTTCAGGTCATCGTATCGATAAAAAGACGCCATAGGGTTCATGGGGGTGGAAAAGTGCTTGGGTCAATGCAAACTTGAAAACAATAAACCTTTTTGAAACTGATGAGTGTCTTTTCTAATTGAATTAGGGGGAACTTCCGCCACCTCTGCCCTTGCCCCCGCTGCACCAGACACTGGAGCGCTATTTACATGCCATCAGGGCTGTGGTGCCAAAGGAGAAATACGAAAGAACGAGAGAAATTGTGACGAAATTTGGGGGAAAGGGAGGCGAAGGAGAAGCCCTGCAAAAGAAACTGATGGAGATGGCAGCCGCCAAAGACAATTGGGTGAGTCGGTTGTTTTATGATTCCTCCAAAATTTAAGATAATACCTTTTTAGACAATCTGAACAAAGATGGTTTGCCAAATACCGCTAACTTTGACGTCATAAGTGGAGGAGGATTCCACGTGCCAAATTACAGCAGCAAACTCGAGACATTTGGAAATCCATAATCGTGATTTTCCTGTTTTATTACCAAACACATTTTTTTAGGGTTGTTGCTGAGTAAGCTTTGCTTGCAGAAATGGATTAACGAATCAGACAACTGCCTACTTTTTGTACTATGACGAATTTGGGTAAGATCCAGAATTCTAGGACAATCAGTCGAAACACTACGAAAAGCAAAGCAATGTACCATTGACATTTGCAATCATGTAGCTAGCGCCATCGTATTGTAGTACACGTGTACTCGGATGAACAAAACGTCTTCCAGATAGTTCTCGAATTTTTCAAGGCGTCTAGCGTCTCTTACATTGTTCAATGGAACTTTTTATAAGTATCCTAAATTCAAGAGAATTTCAATGGCTTTATTCGCGTGCAGTACGTCTACAGTAACACATATACGTGTAGGTGTTATTGAATACAGTCTGTGGAACTCTGCAAAGGTTTAAAATGCAAATGTTTAAAATAACACTTAAGAAAATCTAGGTTGGAGGTTCAATGACACTTTCACTACAACTTTGAATTTCGAAGAATTTCCTTGGTCTTTTCCTCAGATTTTTTGGAAAAGTCCAAATGCATGGGATTTCAGGGTCTATGCTGATAAGCGTCGAACTCTTCTCTAAAATTATGGATGGTGCTTCTTCTTGTAAGCTTAGTACAGTATACTTTGATACACAGAAAGTATTCCAGATAGTTCTGGACTTCTTCATGGTAGCTCTTATATTGTTCAATGTAGGTTTTGTAAAAACCCACATTCAATATAAATTTGAAGGGTTTTATCTAATCATACTCAACTATAATTAAATACATGTACAAGAAGAGTTATAGAATCGATGAAACTTTGAACATTTACATGTTTAAAATAAAGTTTGAAATTCAATCATCGATCAAAGTTTTCTTGGTCTTTTAATGAGATTTTTGGAAGTGTCCTTAAGCATATTTTTGCTTTGATGGTCTAAACTGAAAAATTTCGAATTTACTCTTCTATCAAAATATGGATGGTGCCGTATTTGAATCAAATTTAATTACATTTTTCTAATGCAACATTGTTGTCTTTGCTGATTAACTTACATACCCTCGAAGTTGAAATAAGTTTCCATAAGCTCATAAAGAAATAAGATTAAAATATGTCAGACAGTTGACAGTAAAAGCATACGCTTACTGTTTTCACAGTAGACGAACAAGCCCTGGACAAGTAACGTAAATTTGCAGTTCCAATTGCAAAGTCCAAAGATCTATCGTCAGCTATAATTTTTCGATGACACCCTTGGTATTCTTTTCTTTTCTCCTACTTGAAATTGCATCGCACGATGCCTCTCTTAACTCATAATTCAAGCATGATGTATAGTCTCATCTTCGCCAGTGCGGTTTCGTTCATTAATTTTGTTACTTTAATCCCATCTAAATGCAATTTTTTTCTGACCCGTTTCTTTAGTAAAAGGAAGAATAATCCGTCTCTCATCTTCCCCCGTAGGATAAACACGATTTATGGTACCTTTTAATGGCACATCCACGCAATAACTATAGACAAACATGGATAATGAGGATTACAATAAATTTGCATATGCCATCCCAGCTAGGGGAAACCGGGAGAAGGTATACAGGAAAATGCAAATAATTGGATGGAAAAGCAGAGAGGCCTCTACGAGGATAAAAGGTTTATGTAAAGTTGAGATGCATAGGATAACGAGCGAGGAGAAAACTTTCCTATATGATATATGCAATTATAGCAACGACTTAGCACGCAGGGGGCTGTGAGGGAAAATTTACTCTCACGGAGTGACTCTACCCTGTACGCCTTCTATAATTCGTGAATTAATATCCAATAGAGGCCTTCCAGTTTCATTATTAAAAATATAAATGATAGAGAGGTCGAACGTTGACACAGTCTATTATGACAAGGGTAAAAGGTTGAAAAGAAAGCTCGCACATAATCATCTTAAACACGATGACGACGGGGAAAAAACTAGCAGCCTGAAAAAGCTGTCATTATCGGCAATTTACTAAATTGTGATGTCATTGTTCGGGCCATTTGTATGTACGGACTGTTTTATGTTAAGCGTAAATGCAACGTTTTGACAAGCTGGCAGTTTTGAAGGCATGTTATGAAAAACTGACTTACAGTATGTTGGATACCCTGTCCTTAGCACTATGAAGCTATAACAAAGTTAGTTACAACTAAAAATTAACCCCACGCTTCGCAAACCTGGGTAAATAACCCAATATTAGGTAAACATGTTTTTAATTTGGGTACCCTACTGTTCCAAACCATCATGTTGATATATGGTCATTCCACCATTGCCAGTTTATCTGGTGTTTTGGAACATGGTATCATTTTCAACCAATTTGGGGGTTCCTACATACTCCCAGTGGCCCCATGCAATGGAACCTACAGTACATGTAGGTATACAATGGTTCCGCCATGTCTGGTTAT
>JAQGAF010005620.1:0-11716 GCA_034687865.1 Kryphioiulus occultus | reverse complement strand
CACACTTATCCTAGCACCAGCGGATTGAACGTTATTTTGAGAGGCCCAGATATCTGGTCCACCCTGTATAATAGGAACTTAGCGTTTTATTCGCCGAAAACTTGCTTACTTTACGTCATAGCCGCCATTTTTTCTGTGTTTTCGGTCTACGAATAAATCGGTTTTATTCGAGGGCTACGAATTCTCAAACGAAACCTTTGTGATGACAGATCAGCTAGGGATTAACTTTACTTTATCCATATGCATCACTGCCATCCTATGCCATCCTGAATAGGGACATACATGTACCTACTGACTAGGTGGTCACACTGATTCATTTCTCTTTCTAACGGAAAAAACGCAATATACGACACGAAAACTCCATACGAAACGAATAATGATAAGTTTTCGGAATTTCCTTTTCGTGGTGCGTTTTCGGCGAATAAAACGCTAAGTCCCTACATGTAATACCGATAACTGTGAGAGAATGAGAGGAATTTCATAGAAAGTGCCATATATTACTGTACTTACTTTTGCTGTAGGTGTCCAAGCCCCTCCAGTGCGTGTTCTAATTTCCACAACGAACACAACTGGTTGTGGCAATTGTTCCAGGAATGATCCATTTCTGTCCTGCAAGCCTAACTTGAGTACGATAGTTGCTGAGTAGTTTTTGGGTTGCCTTGGAGATGGCCTGGGCTGGTCAAGACATGCCAGGGTAGGTGGGCGAACGCTGTGGTGTAAGTTGGATATTGTGGTCCCTAAAATACCAAAAATGATTTAACCATTATTTTTGGTCGTTATGGGTTGTACAGTTTGGAAAAATAACATCAGAACTAGGGATTATGACTGAAAGCCCCAAGACATTATATTAATTTCTAATGTAGGGCAAGGCAGGCCCATACATTATTTCATACTTTGACATGTACATGTAGGTATTCCAACATTGTATTGCTTTATATTCTGTATATACCTGGTGATTACAAATAATTGTTTCCGTCTTCCGCCGCAAGAGGGCGCTGAGTCGATCGAAAGATGCCGAAAGCGCCCTCTAGCGGCGGAGGGCAGAAACATTTCACTGCCAGAATAATTCCAAGGAAAACTTTGAGATTCTTGTTTGACATCAACCATACTCAATCGCCATATTTTAAATAACAAGGCTGCAAAAATTCACGAATTCAATGCAAAGTACTTGGGAGGCACATATCCGGAAATAATAGAAGTCTAAAAAACAGAGTTTTTGATGTATGTACACCTTATGTCGAAAAAAAAAACTCACAGTGAATCATTGATTTATTGAAAGTGTTCCCATCATGCGTACTCACCCTGTACTAATACCATTATTGGAAGCCTCAGGACCTGAAGTCGATACATGGCAATTGAGAAACGTAACAGGCAACTTGACTCTTTCCAAAATACCGTACATGTGCATGTACACAATATACAGCAATGAAAATGATTATGAATACAACTACAGCGTACATGTACTTGACTGCATATATACATGTACATTGTAAGCCTTCCTAAATTGGATGGGACAGATTTTGTTGGAAACCCTAGGGCCTAGTGGAATGCTTGTAATTAGCTATTTGCTGATAACTTGCGAGTACATATCCGTTGTCATCGTCTACTGTTTATTGGATGTTCTAGTGGAGGGGTATAGATGATTCTACTAGAAACGCTTTCGTGAATTTCGTGAAATTATATATACAGTGGGCAAACTAAGTATTGACACAGTACGAAAAATGTCGGTCACAAGATAAATAAAAGGAGTAAAAATGCTAACGTAAACCTGTATTATATTATGCGCATTACATAGTTGATGTAACAACAACAAAAACATTTGCAAAATTAAGAACGACATTTAAAAAAATTAAAGACTTTTTCAATGCAAAAAAAGTAATGGCACTGTATGGGAAATCCACAATGGAGGAGACGTGCAATGTCTCCTCCTTCCCAAATTTCAATACACTGTCTTTTAGTTTATGGCGCAACACATTCACATATGTTCTGGTAATCCTGATATAATCACTTAAATGAAGATTTTCAACGCTACTGTGTTTCAAACAGCCCCAAACCTACATCACTATCACCTTCATGTTAAAGTCTTTGACGGAAGCAGTGCTGATGTTTGGCACCCCTGGTGGAAAGATTAGTATATGTTCACTATTGATAACACTACTCTGACATCACTATGATGATATTACTATGGTTAGTAATTTCACTATTACTATGGCTAGTAGTATCACAATTACTACACATAGTAATATCAATATTATTACCTGTACTGATAGTATAGTGATGGATACTTATGTCACTACAGTCCATAATGTACTAATCCCACTACAGTCCATAATGTGCTAATCCCACTAATACGAATACTGTATACTAATCCATAGTGTTAAGTAGTTATATACCGGTATACTGGTATACCTAAAGTATCACTAGTTACCAGTAGTGTCATAAATAGCATAGTGATATCCGGTGTTGCAACTAAAAAGGTGGATAGTGATTTTAAATGTTTACAGTCAAATTTAATTGCATTTTTTGTAAGTTATAAATCTCACTATAGAGAGTTGCAATTTAACTATTCATGTGCAATAATTTCACGCACTTTATGCAAATGTACTGATCACACAAATTCTAGCCAGTATAACTTGTACTGATATCAGTGCGATTTATACTAATATCACCTTATATCAGTAAATATGTACTGACTATGAATATTAAACTGATCCATACTAATCTTTTAAAAGTCGCTCTTAATTTTGCAAATGTTTGATGCTGTTGTTGTTACATAAATTATGTAATGCGCATATTATAATACAGGTACGTTAACAATTTTACTCCTTTTAATTATCTTGGAAACGACATTTTTCATACTGTGCCAATACTTATTTTGTCCACTGTACCTATATGTATGGTACTGTTTGTTTTGCACTGTGTGTAGGGCTATTTTCTCGGTTGCTCTAGGATTCCTTACGTCATTCTGTTATTAGGAAGAGGTTGACCTTGCCTTTCTTAAGAGGTTTATGGAATTTTGAAGTGATTGCACATAGGCTGCGTAATGTCAAACACCTGTTGAACTCGAAAGAGCACGTGTAAAACGTGATTGTAGGTCCCTTGCTAATGTAGAAATACGATCCCTCATGTTAGCTCAAAAGGTGATCTGGTTTCACATACTGACGTCATAACCGTCAGTAATACTGGTGTGCCAGCTCGGAAGGCCTTGATCTTCATCCCTCCAGAGATTAGTGGACCTTGCAACGGAACTACCGTCCTAGTTGCTGTCACTAACTAACCTGGCACTGCCACGTGACCAAAGCTTCTCAATGGCCCGGCAATACATATTAAAACAACGCCGTCTAGGGTCGATATTTGAATACTTGTTTAATGGCTGTCGTTATAAGGCGCAAATCCAACCCTGGTGGAAACATTAGTATGGATCAGTATAAAATTCATAGTGATATCCGTACATATTTACTGATATATGGTGATATTAGTATAAATCTTACTAATATCAGTACGAGTTATACTGGCGAGAATTAGTTTGACCAGTACATTTGCACAAAGTTCGTGAAATTATTGCGCAACTCTATAGTTAAATTGCAACTCTCTATAGTGAGATTTATAACTTATAAATTAATGCAATTAAATTTGACTGTAAACAAATCACTATCCATCTTATTAGTTGCAACAGCTGATATCTCTAAGCTATTACTGATACTACTGGAAACTAGTGAACTAGTCCAAAGTAATAGCGATACTACTATCCATAGCAATAGTGATATTACTAATCATAGTAATATTATCATCATAGTGATATCAGTAACCATACTGATTTTATATACTGACATCAGTAGTCCAAAAAACACATATTCATCACTATAGAGTAGTGATATCAATAGTTATGATATACTAATCTTTCCACCAGGGATGACGTCATCCTTCACGTGACCAGGCTTGACCAAGTGCAGAGCTTATCTTTTGGTTTTGGTAAACACAAAAGTAATGGTCAACTTTCGTTATGAAACAGCACTTTTGTAACAAATGTTATTTAATTACGCAAAGTTAACTTACGCTTTTGTTAAATTTCAATTTTTGTGTGTGCTGCGCTGCCTATTATTGTAAACGAAAGTACCAGTACGAAAGTACACAATACCAGCATTGCTAATGTGCTACATATTTATCCAGCAATCACACACTGTCACAATTTATCCATTTTTGGTTTTTGTTTTAACCTAACTAACCTCAATTAACAAATAACTCAATATATGTTGCTGCCCCTAACCGCCAAGCAATCACTGCCAGCCTACGAGACGTTTGGAAAAGCCCACTTTCTCATAGTGCCCATGGCGAAGCAGGGCATAATGTATAGCATAGACGTCCTTTCGATCAAATTGGTCGTAAACCACCTGTTGGATTAGTTTATGCACATCGTAGTAATGAGCAAGTTCATGGGTCCAGAACTGCAATGACACGTGGTCTAAGTAAACACATTGTCGATTGATTACCTTTCTTAGTCTATGCATTCGTTGTGCAGTTAATGACCACAGAAATGGTACGTGGGTTTCTGAGGACATACATGTACGTGCTTCACCATAACTTTAGTACTAAATATCAGAATCAACAGGCGGATCGATTCACGGCATTAATGATGCATGGCTAGAGGCATTTTGTCCATTTTAAGAGTCTCAGTTGCAAATTTATAGTCTGCTATATTTGCCTGACAGCAGTAATTACTGTAATGGATCTCTAGGAATTTTCCAGCTTAGAACTTGGCATGGCTTTCAAGTCAGATTTTAGCAAGAGCCTGCTTCTGAAGCACGATTTATTCAGCTAAACTTTGACGAAGAAATAACTTAATTGAATTGAGATTCGATTATTAGAATAACCCTCAACAAAGGAAAACTAATTCAAGATTTCCACCTACCGTTTAGTGACTCATGGAGGCATTCGCACTTGTTTCGACACTCCACGTCATTTTTCTGTAAGAAAATGAGTAATGAAATTAATTTTTTTAAGGTCACCATTACTTACAAATCAGCGTACATGTACGTTTTCAAAACTAATTCCCCTATGAAAGCATTAAATCACTATATTACAGAATAGTACAGTAGCTGGAACTCCTAATGCCCAGGACACACCGGTTAATTTTAACAAACAAGGTAATCTTGGGCTTTTTCATGCTGTAAATAATAACTCGGTGATTTCCCCAGTCCAGTCCCCGTGTTTCAGGAACACGTTATTGGAATTAACTAGTTGATTTTTGACGTCGTTACCATGGCTAGTCAAATACTCCATTACAATGTCCCTAGGACAGGGAAATCCCTATTCAACGCCATTTTGTCCGGTACATGTACCAATAGCTACGTCGTTTCAAATACGTTTAGCAGACGCCGCACGATGTAATCACAAATAAAATACTTGAACATCCTGTTCATGTATTACTTGTACTGTCCCACAATACCCTGTGCATAAAACCCCGCATAAACCTTTTTACCGCGAATTTTTACGGTCGTTTATATCAACGAGTTAATTCAATATACTAGTTAATACAAACGGCCTTAAGTTTGGTGTGTCCAAGGTATATTAGAAAATGTCTATAAATAATCGCATATTTTCCTCAAAACGAATACATGTACAACTATCCTGATACCACAAATAAATTATTTTTTTTTGCATCGACAACATATCCATTCAGAAAGAAAACCTTCTGTGCTGATAAAAAATTAATATCGTTCAAATTTTCCTTTGGTGGCTATACAGCAAGGCAGATGTGCTATCAGTGATTGCCTTTCGCTTGGATGAATTAAAATGAACAAAATTAAAACAGATGGAGGGTGGTTAGTGAAGTGTGAAATCGAATCATTGACTTACGCAAGATTTAATGCACAATTCCAGACTTTCCAGCGAAATTCGGGAATCGTCACTACACTGAAAAATAAAATGACGGAATTAATTTGACATCCTTAGGAATCTCCAAAAAATAAACCACAATTTTTTTTAAATAACGAAAAGCTGCAATTTTTCCCAATATTTTCGACGGCATATTTCCAAGTAATCACTATTTTGAAGGTCGCTGTATTTCCTCAAGGTGTCAATCCTAAAAAAAATAATTGTAATTGAAAATGACTAATTGATGTGCGCATCCGCAAGTGATTACCAAAACCGGTTTTCCAGGTTTTGGTAGCCATATGCACATGGGCACATCAATTAGGCAATTTCAATTACAATTTTTTTTTAAGATTGACACCCCCTATTATGTCCATTGTTTTATTCATGCATACTACTGGTACGTGTATATTAACCCACATGGAAAGGAAGTATATTTCAAATGCATTACAAATTTCAAAATTGTACAATGCATTATAAAATCTACTGATTTGTGTACATGTATTTCACAGTGTATTGAAGCTACTGTACATACTTGCAAAAGTTGGGTGCTGCATTGAATTGAATGAAATAGAAGTATTTTTGAATTTTTAACTTTTATTTCATTACCAGTTCTAATTTATTTATTGAATATTTTAGATGTTTTTAAAATTCAGAATTGATATTTTTTTAAACCCTGAAATTATGGAATACATCATTGTAAAATGCATTCTTAAATGCAAACATACTTAATTATACTATGTATTACGCAACATATTTTTCAATGCCCACAAACTAAGCTTACATTAGAGTGTATTACACAATACATGTACATTCTCCAACACCCATAATAAGCTTACATGTACATTGCGATATGCTTTCTATTATGCATTACAAACTGCTTAAAACACAATATAAAATGCATTTTCAAATATTTTTGTCAATACAGTTTGATACTAAATTTGTCTCAATCTGCAGACATTTGAAAATGCAATGGTAATGCATTTAGACATGCATTATAAAACATGCATTGAAAAATACAAGTGGGAAGTTAATTGATAAGTATCAATTACCTTATAACAACGACTGGTGGTGCACGGATAGATTATTGGCCGTTGGTCATTCTGAAGCAGATAAAATGACAACCAATTAGTAAATCAATCACATTTTAAATCATGAAGATAACAGGGCGATTGCAATTTTTCTATCTCAATTTAGTTAACTGTCAATTGTGCTAGCTATTGTGCAGTACATTATAATGTAAATAGCTACATGTAATTGCAGTTAAATAGTAAATTCATGAAGTTCCCACGCTGAAGTGGGTGGAAATGTGGGTGAATATGATTTTCAGTGAAAAGGAAATGAACAATCGAAATGATGCACAACGTCTTAGGCTGACCGTCTGTATGAACAACTTTAACTGTTTGAAGACGTCGAGAGTGGGTAGCTATCATGGTAGTGATTATTTCTTGGATTATTAATATTACATCGCATGTAAGGGACTTAAAATGCAAACCAAATAATGCATAAAATGGGGATAAATCTAAAGAAAAGGGTAATTGCAAGTCTTCAAAGCACTAAAGTCTGTCATCTAAAGGGTTCGTCAGTTTCCATAGAAACAATCTCAGAAATATTTCAAAGCGAAAGTTCTTGTCAGTCTTGTTTTCATCTTTACGTGGTCCTCTAAACGTGGTTCACTAAATTTTCCACAGTTATCTCTCAGATTCTTCAATTCTTCACAACTCAATTCCTTCAAATTCATCCATTCCTCACACTCCTCAAAGTTTATGAAATAGGATAAAGGACTCAATCCTCGAATCCTCACATATTTTGAAGATTGGGATAGACATGTTTGTGAAACATACTTATAATCAATTATTCACTACTCACACATCACTCTTCACTCCTCAAAATATTATGAAATAGGGCCATGGTAAGCAAATAGAAGTCCAATGACATTTTCGAGAAACATGCATACTGTACATTTCATTAGAAAACAAGGTTTAAACACCATCTATTTTTAAATGTTTACTTGTTATTTCTGAACTATTGTTTCTTGCGTACCTTCAAAATTGCGAAGGCGTGTGGAATAAGCCCATTTATGCATTTGCGTGATAGCATGCTGGTAGTTCCATCCATATTGTGGTCTGGGAAATGTCCGTTAACTAGGTGCATTCGGAAGGTTATTTTTGCATCAGTAAAGGTGAAATAGCGCAGACTTTGTATTGATCGAATATGAAGGCACCCTTAAGGCTGATTGGATTATTTTCAACCTTAAATGGTTGATGCCACGATATATTAAACATTACTGTATAACATCACTGATATTGAACATAAATTGTTTTCATTTGCAAAGGATGATGAAAACAACGATCTGGCATGTTTATACACAACAGCTCTCTTATCAAGACAGCATGTAGACATAATTTAAAACTTGTGTAAAATGCACACTAAGATGTTTTAGAATGCGTTGAGTTACTTCACATGTGCAAGAAATAATGGATATACTATGCATTATGCCCTGCCCAACCGTCAGGCAATCACTGCCGGCCTATGAGCCGTTAGGAGAAGCCCACTTTCCCATAGTGTGTTCTGGAAAAGGGCAGCAGCTGGCTATACAGGGTGTAATAGAAGTCAAGGTTACAAATGTAAACTTCATTTTTGAACTGAAAAAATTAAAACTTGCGCATAGGTTACAAATCCACTGGATCCTGTTCTATCACACAAAAATTTAGCATAACTGGCGATGTTTAACTGTTGCTTTAAATGTAGTTCCGAGCAGAAATAGTTTTTTATCAAAACCTGAGTATGTTTGCAGTTGAGTAAGATTGCAGCAAGAAATGCATTAAAATGGCGATTTTTGTAAAAAACCATTCGACTGATTCGGCTTTATTCAGCATTTTTTTTACGAAATTGCAAAAACATGAATTGATGATATTCATTCAATGAATATCTGCAAATACAAGTATTGACGATATTCACTCAATTCAATGAATATCATCCATACATGCATTTGCAATTTCGTTTCAGAAAATAAATAATGCTGAATATGTCGAATGATTATTCCATCAGAAAACCGATATACATGTATGTTTAAAAAAATAAAAATATACCTTAAGTACAAAAATATATCACATGTTGCAGAGTATATTAAATGCCGTATTTACAACAATCAGTAATTAGAAGAAAATTATCATCTAAACTTTTTGACATTGGTAATAATTTTCGGTTGCAAGTATACAGTAGTTAAGAAGGAAGAATTCCTTCATGGGTACTTGGCGTTGTTACTGCATTTTTGTCATGGAGTAATTCCTTAATTTTTGGCATGGAGTTAGTGGGTTTATCACCATCATTGACATGCTGTTCAAAAGTCAACTGGGAGATTTGAATACACGATTTTTATCCAGAATATTTATTTTACAAGAAAGAAAGACGGATTACTTCAATAATAGCAGTTACATCATTCTGAATACAAGATTCCAAAGAGATGTTAATTTTTCAGTAGGTCTAGTCCATCGGTACAAATTCCATTCGAATTAATTAAGTTCAAATTAATTAGAAAACTTATTTCATTAGCAATAACGGGTGCCAATAAAAGTTAAAAGGTACTGTTTAATTTTACGAAGACTAATGATCTACTAAAACTCCCATATCATGTGTTTATCAAGAATTTCCCCAGTTTATAAGCATTAATTCATACAGTCATACAGTCCATAAAATTCTTCAATTTCTAGCACTATTTAACAGCATATTCTCTGCTTGAAATTTCCAAAATTCGACATGTTTTGCATGTTGGTTTTACATACTCAATAACGTACTACAATAAAATTTATATTTTAACTATTGGGTTTCCGAATTTCATAGAGTTTATTAATTTTCCTCTTCTAGCTTCTCTGGTTTCTCCCTTTTAATTTTTTTTAATCTCACGATTATTGAAATTGACTAATGCTTATTTTTCTTTAATAACTTTAGCTACAATGCCTGTAATGTTTATTGATTTACTACACATATGATTCTGAGCATAATTTAAGCCATTATAGTATAAGTTTCCCCATTGAAACAAATGGAATTGGTAAAATTAGTATGCCTGCAGTTTATGGATTTGCAATGCTTAAAGTAATTTTTCAGTTCGTTTTTCAGATTACATTTAATTTCGTTTGAGAAGGATGTGTAAAAACTCTGCACAGACCAAATAAAACTAATATTTCCCATTTCAGGTTGTTCAAGTAACAGGGAGTAGTGAAGTTGAACTAATCTGGGATAAAACCAGGTAGTAGTGCCTTGACAACCGTATTAAGACCGTAGAACTTTCATCCAATCAGAAATATGCGGATAATGGAGTACAATTAACTATTGAACGATTTGACAATTTCCTATCCCCTCTGCAAAGGGAAATTGGTACTGACCGCAGGACATTGGTTTGATCGTTTCTATTAATTCCTTGCTCGAAAGCTCGACTTGATTAAAAGTGTGATTGCACTTATATGTATTTGAAAATAAAAATATTTTCGTGATCTGAAAGGAAGGGGCCATCATGCTTCTTCATTCGCCTCTACATGTATGTTTACTACATGTACATATATTTGGGAGCTTTATAAATGTTAAATGGAAGGACAATCCAATTTTCTCTGTAAAGGGTTTAAGGGTCTGGCCTTGCACCATATACATGTACGTACATGTACATGAACATGAACTGGCTTGTTATATTCGTACTGTAGGCAGTACTAGACAGTAGACACATTCGATAAGTGCTTTCCAAACTTTTTCCTTCATTAGCCCTACCCAAAAACCATTTATTAGAGAGAACTTTTTACTTAATTCAAGTAAGGTAGCATATCATATTGTCAAACTGATTTATTTGCCTGTACATGTTTTACCAAGCAGGCCTACGTGTACTTGTAGTACTGAGGACATTATGTACCAAATAAAAACGCGATAATTAATAACGGTGGTAGAATAAACGTGGTTAATTATCACTTTCGTAATTAATTAAGTGAACAGACTGCTTTGACGGTTACTGCAGTGGATTGTGGGGGCACGTACTAACAACACTGTAGAAAACGTTACTTCGTTCCTGAAACACGGTAAATATTACCGAGTTTTCATCTCGTTTTAAAAACACCGAGTGGGAAACACAACACAGCAACACGTCATGGCGGTATGGTCTTCGAAAGTACATCTCTCAGCTTCGAAAGCACATTCTCAGCGCTAACTTCAACTGTAAGTTGTTTACATTTTCGTTGAAACGTATGAACAGAAATTGAACGATTCTCGATCAACATTTGTCGATCAATTTTATATTTAAAGCGAGTTGCAACGTGAGAACACGCTTTCAACAGACTTGAATCAGAGTTGATCAATGGTTTGTTGAATCGAACAAAGTTGACCATCCTTCAACTTTTGGTCTTTCAGCCGCTTTCAACTTGTACATTGACACGCGCACGAATTCGAGTTTTCGCCAGAATCGTGTTCTATTCCTATTTTGCGTCCCATTTAAGATTTAACGCGAATTTGGGAAAAATACAGCAAGCATAATTGCGCTCGACGCCATCTATAACTGTAAGTTGCATACATTTTCTTTGAAACGTCTGAACAGAAATTGACCAATTATTGGTCAACATTTGTTAATCAATAATTGTTGATCGATATTGCCCGGCAAAAGTTGACTCGTGAAGGGGACCCTACACGGTTATAATCAGTAGAAATGACAGTATGCGGCAATATTTTCGCGACCCCACATGGTTAATATTTTACTGTCAGTAAAAAGCTCTGTATATATAATCGTGAAGTTCGTCGAGTGAGGTTCTAAAGTACCACGGATCGAAATGAAAGGCAAAAGCCTATTTGGAGACTTACGAGGCTTATT
>JAQGAF010005619.1:0-11723 GCA_034687865.1 Kryphioiulus occultus | reverse complement strand
AATGGAGAATAGTCTGGTGAATGGAAATTCTGCCCAGTGAAAGTCTGGCCATCTGGCACAGATCTAGGTCAAGAAAGCACTGATATCAGGAAAGTTTCTACAAATATCACAACATATTAGTAAAATATAACTAAGAATTTCATACTAACTTGAACTAATCTTTCCTCCAGGGAAGAAATACTTTCTTTTTTGTACTTTTGCATGACTATAGTTAACAACCTTCAGGGTTATATGTGACTTGTTTTTGGAGTACGTAACCTGCTCGAATGTCACTGGATATCATTTAATTGCCAATTTATCGCCAGTTCCGAAGCAGTTTTTTTTCCATAAGGAAAGGTTTTCAACTTGAATTTTTCTGACTTGAAGAATGGTTAAACTCGATGCATCGATACTTCGTCTTTTTTCAATATCTCTCCTCACTGGCGTCAAACCTTTCGTATTTTTCCGCCACTTCCAAACGATGTGATTTACGCCATTTCCTCGGGGGTGTGTCAACGTCTTCGTCTTCGTACCAATATTCTTCGGTCCTGTTTATTACTGTTGTTTTATGACGCTTTCTTCGGAGATTGCATTTCTGCATGAAAGGGGAGAAAAAAAAAGAGGAAAAACAACACGTGTGCTCGCAATAAAACGGAAGTGCGCAGATAGTTCCTTCCGAATTCCTCCGTATTTTATCTTCAGTATTTGCTTATGTTTGACGAGGAATTGCGGAGTCCAAAACAAAGCATTTCCTCCTGTTTCAAACACTTCTTCCCCAAGATCCTCTCAGGCGTGATTTTGCCAGCTCTGAGATGCTGCCAAATTAAATACAGCCCATGTCGATGTCTCCTTATTAGCATTGTCTTCCTAGCAACTACTGATACGTGATACGAGCTGTTTCCGGCTCAGTATTTCATAAGCAAGATCTGCTGTTCGTGTTTTTCACTTCACTGTCAAATTTCTGCCCTACCTAGCATGCAGAGGATGATGATTTGCAAATTGGGGGGATTTTTAGGGCACCCTGTACTTTCAGATCCATGTTGGTTTCGTATCTGGTTGCAGTGATAACCGATTTACAATCATCTGGTTTCTGACTAATTCGGGTGGACATTTGTTCAAATTGGTCATTGGAATCTCATTTAATGTTTTATTAACATTTTGTCGATATTTTCTTTTACGTCTTTTTTACATTTTCTGAATGATTGGACAGTTGTGGTAACGGCTCTGTTCGAGTGCACGTCATAAAATATTAGTTTTGCGTATGAAAATACTTTTGTTTTCCTACTAAAAAAATAGTTTTCAGTGGATTTCTTGGGTCTTGACATGCTGACCGTTAAACGAGTGCCGGCTAATCCAAGATTCACTGAACTTAATATACTACTCCCATGTACATGTAGTTACTTTCATAAGTTTTGCCTTCGTACACCACAATCGTTAAGGGTTCCCACTGGCCAGGAAACCTGGAAAAAGTCAGGGAATGTAATGGAAATGCAAAAGTGTCAGGGAATTCGTTAAAATTCTTAAAAATGTCAGGGAATGTCAGGGAAATTGAGAAAGTCTACTATTTTTAAAAGCAATTTTTTTTAAAACAAACTAACATTGGTCATTTCAAAACATTTTTTGCAAAACTTATGAATAAAATTTTTTTCACAAAACTATTACTAAACACATTTTTGTATGGCAACATTAGACTAAAACCTATCATTTAAGAACTAGTTTTTTTTTTTAAAAAAAATTCCCTACGACGTTTCTGGTTGTATTAATATTTCATTAAATTTATAACGTCCGCAGAAATACAGCAATGTATTTTTGAAATATGTGTATTTTTCACAAAAATCGCCCGTTATATTTTATTCACTGTTAATTTCGCTACTAATTATCCAAATTACTTTCGATCTCAATCTCCGAAAATGTTCGCCTTTGGCGCGTTAAACTTCGATTCAGGGAATGAACCACTTCTTAAGGTGCTTAATTGGATACAAGAAATTATTGAAAAACATCATCTGATACAAATTGTAACAGATCAGCAACCCTCTCATCTGTTACAATTTGTAACAGATGCTGTTTTTCAATAATTTCTTGTATCCAATTCAGCACCTGAAGAAGTGGTTCACTCCACGAAACGTCGTGGCTATTAGTTACAGTTTTGATCGTGGAAACTATTCTCAATTTTCACATCACATCGATCACTATGAAGATGGATGTCAATTTTAGATTCAGGGCTTGAAAATTATAGCACATGAACTATTTTCTTGATCTAAAACTGTGTTAAATTTCTTGTAAAATGTCAGAGAAATTTCTGAAAAGTTGTCAGGGAATGTCAGGGAAATGATTGCAAATTGTCAGTGAATGTCAGGGAAATCGATTTGAGAATTGGAGTGGGAACCCTGTTGTAACCACCACAGAACATTTATTCGCCATCACGTTGACCCTTACTGATCATGCAACAACAACTCTCTCCAGAATTCTTCATCTTCGAGCAGTTTGCAGTGTCAACCTTGCGGTTGTCCAACCGAGCAATTAGCATAAAGTCACCCAAAAGCCAAGCTACAAATTGCACTTTGTCACCAGTGAGAAATGCCCTTGCAAGCAAAAAAACCAGGCCATAAACCAGACGTTATAGTCCAGCATCCTCGCTGGACATTGACTAATGTGATGCGTGTCGTTTTCAGCTTCATAAGGTGAGATGTATTCCGTCTACGTGGAAACTGATTAATACATCTGGGCAACAAAAGCTCGCCAAGGACCCATTGTGTAGGATATTAAAATGAAATTGGACGAATCAATCTTGGGTCCTAGACCGCATGGACGATGGTCCAGCGAATGGAAAAATCGGTATGGGAAACAAGCGTCCATTATATATTTCAATGTCACCTTGACTGATTGAAACCATAACGCTTGAATAAAATTGCCAAAACTCCAGTAAGGGAAAGCGAAGATTGATGTTGGTCAACTGTATAGGCTGATGCAGCCTCAGCGTGCCAGTGCATTTTGTAGGCTGCTGGACACTGGATCCAATATGTCACACTACACGAATCCATAAATTTTGGGATCAGTGGGCCTAAGGGGCAAATCAGTTAATGGACGATTCTAAGTGCTTCCCATGCAACGTGGTTTAAGAGGTCTGAGCTGCGTGAAGCAAAATCGGCCAATGTCCATGATTGATTCCCTGTGTGGTTACCACACTAGAGGAGATTCATGTACTTCAACTGCCATGTACGCTACTAGCAGAAGTGTAATTTGAGGGTAAAATTAAAGTTGAACGAGCGATCAAAGTAACTGACCAATAAGTTGTTTACTTCGATTTGAAGACGATGCTCTTTTCAGCACAACATTACCATGCAAACCCATGTAATCCTACATTGGAAATAAAGGGTTTTATGGGATTTTTTTTTGTGCAATTTCCAAGATTTCCCATATTTTCAATGGGAATGCTTGGAAATGCATGAGTCGAATTGGTTATGTGTGGCATCATGAATACAATCCATGATATGCTGTTAGAAATATTGATTTTGTGCCCATTTAATCACGGTTTTAATAGGAAACATGGAATTTCTTGGCCAGCAGAACCGATGATCAACATTGGAAAAATTAGAAAAATTAATTTCCATTGTATGCAATGTTTTCCAATGGTTCTGTTGGTCAAGAAGCTAAGGTTTTTCAATGTTTCCATTTTACAATACCATACATAAATGTTTGCTGGTCCATACAAGCCATTATCATATTGTACAACTATGTTGAAATGGGCACAAAGACAATACATCCGCTTACATTATATGGCAAATTACTTGAAGATTTAAGACAGGTTCATGTATTAGCTTTGCAGCGTGTAAGTTTTTATAATACTCCAAACCCTAGAAACGGAAATGTCAGGGAAATCGACTTGAGAATTTGAGGCCTATATTGGAAACAGGCCTTCGTTTTGCTATTCGTTTTTAAAACGTACTTGTGTCTGTTAAAGTCAGGGATAGTAAAGGAAATGAAATGTGGTCAAGTAAAGTCAATGAATTGTGGACATTTTGCCCAAAAAGTCGGGGAAAGTCAGGTGGAATACGACTCGAGGAAATCTTGCAAAAAATTTTGAATTTCGATTCTGTGACTGGAAATTTTTAATTTTCAATTCATTTTTGTGAAAACCCCTATAAATTACACCCTCAATTCGTTATTTCCAGTAGAGTTTTTAAAAATGTTCGCCTACGGCGTTCCCTTTTCAAGAAACGAGCTAAAATCCATCGTGGAAACATGTTTAAATTGTGGGAGAATTTCTTGGGTTGATCAAGGAAACATTTTTTCAAAGTGTTCTTATATTTTTCTGCAATCTGCTGTGGCATAGAAAAATATAGAAGCTACTGGCTAAAATTCATCATTTAAGATATGATTTTTCTAAAAATTTCGCCTGCTTATATTAAATCTGTTATTTCTGGTCTAGTTTTTTTTTAACCCAAAAAAGGGTTCTACAGTATTCTCTTGAATATAAATATTTCTAAGAATGCCTTGAAAATTGCATTAGGACTACATTTTTTTGTGGTCTAGTTTTCGCTGGGTCGCGGAAAATGTAAATGCGAATTTTTTAAAAAAATATTAGGTGAAAATTGTGAAAAAAATCAGATATATTGTATTCATGTGAAAAAACTAAAAATGTTAGGTGAAAATTGTGAAACAAATTAGATATACTGTATTCATGTGAAAAAACTAAAAATAATAGGTGAAAATTGTGAAACAAATCAGATATACTGTATTCATGTGAAAAAACTAAAAATATTAGGTGAAAATTGTGAAACAAATCAGATATACTGTATTCATGTGAAAAAACTATAAATATTAGGTGAAAATTGTGAAACAAATAAGATATACTGTATTCATGTGAAAAAACTAAAAATAATAGGTGAAAATTGTGAAACAAATCAGATATACTATATTCATGTGAAAAAACTAAAAAAATAGGTAAAAATTGTGAAACAAATCAGATATACTGTATTCATGTAAAAAAACTAAAAATATTAGGTGAAAATTGTGAAACAAATCAGATATACTGTATTCATGTGAAAAAACTAAAAATATCAGATACATGTACTTGAATTTACAAAGAGTGGAAAATAAAGTAAATTTAACTTGCATGTCATATTTTTTATTTGATAAGTCAGGAAACTTGATCAGATTTGGTCAGGGAAAGTCAGGGAAATTGAGTTACAAATTTTGGTATGAATCCTGTAATTGGACACCGTGATAGCCCAGAATTCATTTCGTTTCAACAACTTCTTGCTTGGTCTTTACTGCTGTCTTCAGGGATGTCTCCTTTCCTTTTCCAAATATTAACGTGCGTAGGTAGGGTGCATTAAGATGCTGGTGAGATTAAGTTTGTCGCTAGTTTTCCATCATTAAGTCTAAGGATGCATAAATCTGGATAGGTGCATAGCATTAGGAAAAGATGAGCTGCTTGCACTTATGTCACTTGCAGGGTTATTTATTGGAGCTCGTAAATTGAGCGCATTGTGGATATCTCCTAGCAGCTTACCATTGTTGGATGCTAAATAGGGTTGCGGAACAGGCACAAAAGACTCACGGTTGCAAATAAATCCTGCAATAATATTCTCCTACGACAGTAAATCTTGCAGCAATATTATATATGCAGGGATCCTAGCGTGGCTGGGAATTGGCATAATGGCACAGTGTGCAAATGTGATTCGGATTCTTGGTTGGGCATTTCCAAATTGAAATGAAACGCTATTTGAATATTTGGTGTGAATTTGATTGAAGCACGGTTTTTGGGTAAAAATCCATTGGAAATCATGGAAAACATGATAATCATGTTGGAAATCGTCACACTGTCATGGCTATCGCGGTGTCTACCGTTCATGGTAGTCATGAAAAAGTCATGAAATTTACAACAGGGTCATGGAATTTCTTTTCATTCATTCACAAAATAAAAATTTGGTTTTAAATTCTTCGTTGGTCACAATTTGTTTTTTTGCCCACGTCGTGTTTTTGACCGAAAATCAAAATAATAGATAAATTTTCTGAAAATCGGTATTTGTCAAGACATAACATTTGACCGGTCCCATATTCTAGTAGGCATGGCAGTCATGGAAGTCGTGGAATTTGCATCAGGGTTATGGAAAATTCATGAAACTTACAACATGGTCATTGAATTTGTCTTGTCATTTTAAATTCTTCATTTTTCACCTATTTTCGCAAAATTATTTGCCTACAGCACATGTTTCACCAAAAATTCATGTCGCCACTGTAGTAGATAATGTTTGTGAAAATGGATATTTAGTCATGACATAAAATTTGACCGGCCCCATATTCTAATAAGTATGGAAAGTCATGAAATTTGCATCAGGGTCATGAAAAATTCATGAAATTTACAAAAGGGTCTTGAAATATTAATGAAAATTCCAACAGTGTCATGGACAATTCATGAAATTCACAACAGGATCATGGAATTTTTGTCTTTCGATTGATTCGCAAAATACAAATTTGGGTTTAAATTCTTCACCTTTCACCATTTTTTTTGCAAAAATATCACGTGTTTTTGCCTTTCACCTTTCACCATTTTTTTTGCAAAAATATCACGTGTTTTTGACCAATAATAATGCCTCAGCAGTGGTTGATTTTGTTTATAAAAATCGCCATTTATAGTCATGACACGACATTTTTTGAAAAAGTCTTGGAATTTGCAATACCAAATCCAGTAGGCACCCTACACAACTCTTAACTTGACCAAGTGAAAAACTTTACCTGTCACCACATCTCGTTGGTTTCATGAAAACAATGCATTTATTTAAGTTAAGTGAACGTCAGCATGTAAACGCGGCGACATAAAAATGAAACAAATTACCCAAACTATTCCAACCTGCATATTTTTGATATCATCTGGCAGGAAATGCATTGATAGTCGAAGCAAGAAAATGTATGTATACATACTTTGTCGTAGACGATTTTCGACTGCGGAACTTGCTGTCTGTGCTCATTACATCTTCATCTCCACTTGCTTCGCCATCTACAAGCTTTTTATTCAAATGAAATGGCTAATTTTGAACAATACGTTATGGCTAAATGATTTTTTTCTTCGTGTAAATCCTCGTTTCTATCAAGTTCTCCTGCTGCCTACGAGGGTATTGGAGTCATGAAACAATGAATTCCCATCTGTTTCACGACGATTACTTAAGTTGAAGCATACTCCTCATTTGCCATTATGGCAGAAGATGCCTACTGACTGTCTATAGTCCCTCGTTTGTGTTTTTACACCATAGGAAATAACGAGCCCATTGATGGGTTAATACATCTTGCGCTTAGTGCTTTTTTATTTCCACCTAAAATACTGGCTTTTGTTCATTTCCAGCGTAATTGATTTTTCTGCCTCTACTTTTTTTTATTATATCGTCGTCATTTTAACGTTTTTATTTAAGTTCTTGAATGCCTTTAAGTTACCGAAGGTCAGAGTTACCAAATGCCTTACGTTACCCGAATGTGTACTTTGAAGAGTATACGGAATCTGCCATTAGAACATCATCATTTAACATGTCGTAAAAAATTAAATTTGTTTCTAGCACGAAATATATTTCAGGGTTCCCACTTTCTGGAAAATCAGGGAATTTCAGGATATTCGTCAAAATTCGTGAAAATGTCAGGGGAAAAAATTCGTAAAAATTTAAATTTATTTCTAGCACGAAATATATTTTAGGGTTCCCACTTTCTGGAAAGTCAGGGAAATGAAAATGTGTCAGGGAATTTCAGGTAATTCGTCAAAATTTGTGCAAATGTCAGGGAATGTCATGGAAATTGAGATAGTTTACTACTTTTTAAAAGCTATTAAAAAAAATTCGTAAACATTTAAATTTATTTCTAGCACAAAATATATTTTATGATTCCCACTTTCTGGAAAGTCAGGGAAATGAAAAAGTGTCAGGGAATTTCAGGATATTCGTCAAAATTCGTGAAAATGTCCGGGAATGTCATGGAAATTGAGATATTTTACTATTTTTTAAAAACTATTAAAAAAATAACATTCATCATTTCAGAACTTAATTTTGGAAAAAAAATTGCTCGCTGCGCGCCTAAATTCTTAGCAAATTTATGAATAGATTTTTCCCCCCTGCATTCCCTAAATGTTTTCAAATGTTCACGTTCCAATTTTTTGTAACATGTTTCAAAAATAAATATGTTTGTAAAGTACAAATAAAGTATAGTAATTAAATGTTGATTTTTCATAGTCATGGAGAAATTCAAAAATGACCTGGAAAAACCTGTAAGGTCAGGGAATTTCGTTCTCAAAAAAATGTGGGAACCCTGTTATCATTTCAGACCTAGTTTGAAAAAAAAATTGGCCTTCTGCGTTTCTGGTAATATTTATATTTCATAAAATGTCTGAAAGTCCGCGGAAATAAGTAGTTTACGTGACACCTTACACTGTTTAGTTTATGAATTGCGAATTAACGTGCTATGTTTTCTAAACAATATCATTATATTACAGGTCGCTTAACTGGGTTAATATCAATGACCATGAAAAAAAACTAAAAGCAATTTTTGCTGTTGACATTAGTGCCAGAAGTATTGATTTTATTTATCCTAAAAAATATTGTGTTATTAAACAGTACATTTTGTAATGAAGGATGCTTAGTTGGCTGTTTGCACAATCTGGTTTGTTCCTTCAATATTAAAATAAACCTGAGCTTATTCACCACTTAACATTTGCTTCAAGGAATTTACCTTGATGGTCGTAAATAAAAAAACAAACCTCTTTAACGAGCCATTTCCACTTGCTCGCAATACGAGCTAATTCCCTCAAGGTTAAGCTTCTCTCACTGGGTGGCAACCCTAAGGGGATTAATCCCCTGAACGGATCTTAAGGCGAGTTTATTAATGGAAAGGCCCAGTTGAGCAAGTCCATGATGGACACGAAAAATCGATGGAAACCCTTCCTGATTAAAGATCATACATGTATGTAATATTGCTCTCGCAAACAGAACACAAACATAAAAAACTGACCTTTTTTCATTTCTCGATATTTCAAAGACCTGGATTGAGACTTATTTTTCAAGGTTATGGGAACTGTTTCAAGATTGAATTCAGGAACCAGTGTGCTTTTTGAATTACAATGCCATAGTCCACAAAACGTGTAGAAGTGTGTACAGGGCGTCTACCGATCGTGGGAATTATGGAAGTCATCAAAACGTCATGAAATGCGATTCAGGCATGGAAGTCATGGAAAACTCATGAAATTTATCAAAAAGGGTCGTGGAATTTTTGTCTTTTGATTGATTCACAAAATTAAAAATTTGGGGTTAAATTTTTCTTTCGTCAATAACTTTCTCAAAAAAAAAATACGTCTATTGCGTGTTTTGGACGATAATCACATCGCCTCAGTGGTATTGAATGTTTCCAAAATTCGCTGTTTGTTGATTACATAAAACTTGAATAGCCCCATATTCCATAGGCATGGGAAAATGTTTCAAGTCATGAAAAAGTCATGGAATTTGCAATACCAAGCCAGGAAATGACTGAAAATTTGTCAGGGAAAATCAAGGAATTTCAGAGAAAATAAGGGAATGTCAGGGAATTGAAAAGGTGTCAGGTTAATTGAGATAGGATGCATCAGTCAGTTGATGTAATCATCATCTTTTATAAGAATTTGGGATAAAATCCATACTTTCTTCTGATATTTTAAAAATCTCCCCACAAAATGTTATGGAAATGACTGAAAATTTATCAGGGAATGTCAGGGAATTGAAAAGCTGTCAGGTTAATTGAGATAGGTTGCATCAGTCAGTTGATATAATCATCATCTTTGATAAGAATTTGGGATAAAATCCATAACTTTTTCTAATTTGATAAAATCTCCTGTAAAATGTTAATGAAATTACTGAAAATTTGTTAGGGAATGTCAGAGAAATCGACTGAAGAATTTGTTGATTACATAAACCTTGAATAGCCCCATATTCCATATGCATGGGAAAATATTTCAAGTCATGAAAAAGTCATGGAATTTGCAATACCAAGCCCATTAAACACCCGGAGTACGTTGTGCAAGGTTCTCACTTTCTGGAAAGTCAGGGAATGTCAGAGAATTCGTTAAAATTCATGAAAATGTCAAGTGAAATTGTTAGGGAAATTGAGATAGTTTAATAAAAAAAAACTAACATTCATCATTTCAGAACTTTATTTTGCAAAAATGTATTAATAGAATTTTTTTTAAAAAAACGTTGCCACTGCATTCTCTTAATTATTTTTTCTCAATATTTTTTGTCTGAAAATGTTGCTTTTCACGATCCTAAATCACTACTATTGCTAAGCAAATTTTTGTGTGGCAACATATAGACTAAAACCTATCAATTAGGAACTTTTTTTTTATATAATCGCCTATGGCTTTTCTGGTAGTTTTACTATTTCATAGAATTTCCAAAGTACGCAGAAATGCAGTACTGTATGGTTGAAATATGTGTATTTCTCACAAAAATTGCCCGTTATATTTACTTCACTACTAATTTCGCTACTAATTATACAAACTCATTACGTGTGATCTAAATGTACCATCTTTGTGGTCTAATTTTGTCAAAATTTCGTGTAAAATGGCACGGAAATTACTGGAAAGTTGTCAGGGAATGTCAGGGAAAGTCAGGGAAATCGATTTGAGAATTTGAGTGGGAATGCTATTGTTTGATCAAAGCTTACGAAAGCTATTTTTCCTGAAACGTTTAGGAGCATTCAATGGTTCATCGTCAGCACCAATAAGTATTACACGCGTAAGAAAAAGCACGGTTGCTGGATTGCATTCTTCCACGGTCCTTAGTGCAACCTGCTTTTCATTTTCTCGTCGGTTGCACTTAAGTCGATAGGCTGAAAATTGTGTTTGAGGCAACTCGCCTTCGTGGACGATGCAGTTTTCGAAATTAAGGGAAAGTGCTTGTCGAACGTTTGGCAAGACGGGAAAGACCGTGTTTAGCAATAAATGGGAAATGCACTCAACCTTGTAATGGCGACCACCAAAAAATCTCCATCTCCTACTTGCCACCCTTGCATTGTGGGGCTTTCTGCATCAGGAAATGAAATTCTCTGATTGGCCTAATGAAAGCCTTCGACTTAATGGCCATTTGGTGGCGTTAGATGCCTTGCTGGATATTTCTCTGGTAACCTCCAACGCCATTTGGCCATGCATTATGCAACCACTTTTATCTGGCCATGAAAGGCTGAAGAAGGAAGTCCATGCAGCGTCAACTAACCAGAAGTTAATTGAGGTTTATTGCGATGGGGTAAAATGCGGTCGTTGATGGACTGTCATCTTCACAACGCTACAGAGCAGCTTGCAGGAACTGGCTTTTTTGCATGGCACTTCCAGAAACTGTTGCCACTGGCGGAAATGTAATGAAGGATTATACGATCCCATTCAAATTCCGGTTTCATGGCTCTTCTCCTCGCCACAATCTATCCACTACCACTACAACCTGTTATTAGGTTTGGTTCAACTGCAAAGGCGGGCTGTCCGCAATGGTCTTGCAGGCTGTTGAGCTTTTTGCAACAAATTTCATCCCAAAGTATTTTGATAGGGTTCCCACAACCTGGTAAAACATGGAAAGTCAGATTAAGAAAATCAGGGAATAGACCTGGAAAGTCAGGGAAGATGTAAAATTTGACTTGGAATTTTTATGATCAAAATTATACGGACACAAATATGCCCATAAACTTGTTAAATCATGATTTGAAAAGATTAAAAACAAATTAGTTTAAAATATTTAACTTTAAAA